>JABFPN010000575.1:0-43191 GCA_022817305.1 Leptoteleia sp. ZL-2020
AATTAACACATAGAGTCTCTAACTTCAACAGGGGCGAGGCCCAGTTACTCCCTTTTGAATTGCCCGCTCTCTGTCTAAGTTGCCTCTCCACCTTGCTACGCCATCTACCACTAGTCGTACAAACAAAATAAACACACCACATTCAACTCTCCATAAGTCTAAATAGTCCGCAACATGCTAATGGTCTAAATGTTAAGCCGAAGGCACTACAGACCACAAATCGAAGAAGAAGAAGAAGAAGATGTTTACGTTTTTTCGTGTTCTCTGCGCGCAATTTTTCCGAAAAACAATAACACAATTATATATCAATATAATATATTGAAAGTGATTTTGTAATACTTTTACCGTGTTAAGAAATAATATATGCTTTTAGGAATATGTATCTTACCTTAAACTTTGTTAATTTTTTTAAAATAAATGGACATTTAATATATGCAATTTAGGCATTCAAAGTATCTCCAATATTCATAGATCCAGAATAAAATTCCGTTTTCGTATTGATATTAAATCTTATATAATGTATCCTATTTTAACAATTTTTAACTTTTAACAGTTTTTAACATTTTAGACGAAAGTTTACGCAATGGTTAGAAAAACTACTATGAAGTTAAAACAGTAAAATAAACCGACAAATTTCAAAAACGGGGACGTGCACGCCGCCCTACAGGATTATAGAAAAATTGTTATGAAGTTAAAACAGTAAAATAAATCGACAAATTCACAAACGGGAACACGCGCGCCGCCTTGCCGGCGACTGGGGCAACCCACAAAGATATTTAAATTTGAACGAAATTCGTACTTTTCCAATAAAATAATCCGTTCTTTACGGACAATTTTGTCTGATATCATAAAAATCTAACATTTTTACAATTAATTACAACAGATTTATTAAAAAATCACTTACTTGCAGCGACCGGCGAAGACGATCCACTTTTTCTCTTCCAAAATTCGTAAAAGAACGTCTATCGATTGCTACATTAAAAAAATTAAATACAACATATTACATTCAGAAATGCACTATCTACCGAAATAAAAAACTACTGAGAACTGTAATTTACTTACCTAAAATATAATGATCATTTTTTTTAACAAAATGGAGGACACTTAACCCTTGCGCAAGCTCCAACGGTCCCAAACTATGACTCATCGACGCCGCGATCACACCAACAATGACCATATAAGGCTTTGCGCGCGGTGTTGCCAACTCTTGTGGCTTAATGGCGCGATCAACGCTGTTGCCAACTGATCAGAAATTAATATAGGGGCGGGATATTTTTAAAAAATAGCGCTAAAGAATAAACAAATTCAAATTATAACAGTAAATTAAATTGCAATTAAGTATATTTTAGATACAAATTATTATTATTAACTAAATAAAATTAATTTATTAATAAATTAATAAAATAAAAGAACAAAATAATAAATTGGACTGTATAATAAATAATTGTTTATGTACATATTATTTGATACATACGTAATAAATAATTAGTCAAATATATTTAATTAATAATAATTTATATATGAAATCAATTTGCAATAATAAATTAATCACAATTAATTACTGTTTAAATAAATTAGGCAGATTAAATAATATTATCGTTAATAATTATTGAATAATACAAGTTAGGTAAATATTGAAATTATTTCTACTGCATTTTTTAATAAATTAATAAATTTAAAAAAAAATTAGGATTCTTTTTGTACTCTGATACAAGCAATCGTTTCTATATACGCCATAAATACAATAGGTAACAACGCTATAATATAAAGGTATGCATATACAATTATGCACAGTAGTATTAAGAAAATGTATTAAAATAATATACATTGGAGCACTATCTTCGGAATTTGATTATATAATTACGTCAAAGGCTTTTTTATCATAACTTTAAAAATAATATTTTCCTAAATAAATTTAAATTTGATTTGTTGAACCCATGACGATTTTACTCATTTTATTTCAGGTGCTAAATCTCTCGTTTCTGATGCGACCTTGAATGAATTAAGTGATGCAATAATGCAATTTTTTTATATATATTTTCATTGAAAATAACGGTAATAATTCGATTCAATTCACTTTCGTTAAATTTGATATAATAAACAAAGAAATAAAAATGTAATTAAATTTATATAGCAGAATCGAATGTCCTTGGTATGACTAATCATAAGCGAAGTGTACTTGGGAGTGCACAATAAAGTGGCGCCTGTCTGTAACCCAATTCTTCCGGCCCCATTTACTCTTTTACGGATACCATCCGTTACACTTGTATCTATTTCTATTACTGATTTTCAGCGTACATATAGAGTACTTGTTTTTCGACGCGAAGTATACGTGTTTACCGTCCTGTGGGTTCGTTAGCTGCTTCGTTTGACAATCGTTTGGCGAATTCCAAGAGCCATTTCAACGAGATCGATCGCTAACTATAATGCAAGAGCGTGATTGCCAAACAGCCCTCTTAAAGATTCTCCTCTTGTCTCGCTTCTCATTTTTACATTTTATTAACACATAAATTTGGAATTAAGGATACATAAATAATGACCAAGTTGGGCTTCATTGTTCAACTCGCGTAATGAATCACCGCTTTTATAGCAACTATTACTTGTCGCAGTTATGCAAAGCACAGTTATTTTATTCATAATTTATTTGGATCTTTGTATTTAATTGATCAGTCTTGGGATGTGTAATTTAATTTGCAATTATATTATAGTGGTGTAACTGAAAATAATTATTGTTGCACAACTATTTGCTCACTTTACTGTACACAATTATTATATTCCCAAAGTAGCAAATATAATAATTTGCAATTAATTAACTTAATAAGAATTCATTGACTTTTAATTTGAGTAATGCGGAACAATCTTATGATATTGCATACCATAAATATTAAGTTTCGTATATTTCTATATTTAAACGTATAGACGTTCTTACCACTTTTTCTTTTCTTTTGCTGCAACCATGTGTCCAACATTGAAGTGTTATCAAAGTTTAATCGAACCTTCAGTTATTTCAAACGGAATTAGAGCAGCTTGGAAAATAAATTCAAGTAAAAGTTAAACCACTCTTTTAAAGAACCTTACTCGTCGCTAAAGGTGTTTCAAATTTTTCAAAGGAAATCTCCTGGAAACATAAAGGTATCACGTGATGGAATCCATAATAAATTTCTTCGGTTGAATTTAGATTCGTGATAATAGCAGACATCATCGGAAATCTTACTAAGTGAATTAAATGTATCTCACTCGGATACATACAGACTTTTCAAAACTTTCATAATTTGAACTAAATGGTTCTTAATTAATTGCCGATATTCTAATATTAATTAACAAATTAATATTTCAGATCTGTAACAAAAAAGAAATAAAACTCAGTTAAATTTTTCAATTTATTATGAAGCATAATTAAAATTAGTTCGAAAATGAATAATGGATTTAACACGATTTAAATACTTATAAGTAATTGAAACAAATTTATAATCAGTTAAAACTAAGCACAAAGAATACAATTACATAAGAATATTTTAAGGAGAAATAGAGTGAAAAAGTAATTTGCTTGTAAAGCATTTCTTTTGCATAAAATGTCACCTGTCTTAAAATTTGTTCCAATTTAAAATCAGAATGCGATTACGTTCAAAAATTCCTAATGTTTCACAAGCTCATTACTTACTATCTCCCAATAGGTTTAAAATGTATTATATTTAACGTTAAGTTACAAAGCTACAACTTTGGTATAAAAGATAAAATAAACGGGACAAGCACACAAGATATACTATTCTTTCACTGTTGTCGCGATCACAGATTCGAAATCGCATAAAGATTTACATGTAATTACGTATGAGACAAAACACTGAATACAATCTTATAACTCATGTTCGTCGGAAAAAGGGATTATACACAGAGAGAAATTTATATTACTTACAAATAGACAATAGTGGAAGTGTTCGGACAATACAGACCAATTACATTTTCCGAAAGAAAAGACAGAGAAACACAACAAAAAGCACGTTTTACCGCTTTTCTTTTTAGAGGAAGTAAACATTCTTTACAATTACACGATTATGCGCTAAGCACCTTATGAAGCTACTGCTCTATAGAATTTATCAACTGACTGATAAAGTCAATTTCTCACAATGTATTTTGTTTTTTTTTTCTTTTTAAATTTATATCATATTATTATTATAATTATTATATTATTATTATTTGTATGTTTTACTTTGTTACTAACTGATTTTAAAGCGGCAACTTCAAGTATCGCGCGTATTGTTAATATTTAAATAACGTTAAAGCTGACAAATAGGACACGATTACGCGTGCCGTTTAATTGTAGTCGCAACTGTTAAATTATCGGTTATATACTTTTGTCATTCAGCTCTGCACAGCAATTACTTCTATGTTTTTTGTCAGTTCTCCATGAAACAACATACATAATGTGCATTACTTTCAATAATCAGTCTTCCTTTCATTCAAAGACTGTTATTTACAACAAACTTTCGTAATCATTTTACATAGTAGAAACTTGAAATTCGTAAATGTAAATTTGAGCATTCTTGAAGTGTGACGTTTAAATAAATTTATCCTCTCCGTTTGCTCGCGGTAAAAATACATTGCCCAAAAACAATTATATTACGTAATATCAAAAATTTGGTACCGTAAATTTTTTTTGATTTTCAAATAATAAATAATAATATACATCGATATAACACGTTATATAAACGCACGTACAAAGTTTTAAACAAAGTAATAAAAAATCATTCCGAATAAAAGAAAAGTTGATGAAAGTGAAATATCTTAACAAGAAAGTTACTCGAATATTGTTCAAAAATGCAAATGGCAGTTGAATCGAAGTTCCAACAATATCACAATAGTGTTTCCGCCCTCGAACTAAATGTTTTTCGTCAAGTTCCAGCAGCGAAGTTTACTAAACTGCGCTGAGAATAATTTCCCCTTATGCGTAAATCATTCTGCGTCAACGTCAAACTCGGCGGTATCAATGAAAACTATAACTACGGGTAAAAAACGCAAATCCACGAAAACTCGGACTCTGGGTAATTATCTCAGAGAATAATGCTTTGCTGCACAGGCACTGAATAAGCAGATGAACATTTTCAAACGCTACGTGAATATGCCGCTTGATTTTCGACCGTAAATACAGAGATGACCAAATTATTAGACCAAAATGCATTTTTATGTTCAATTTCAAAATATCTCGCCCAACAAACAATAAACGCATCCGAATATAATCGAAATCAAATGCATTTAGCAAAGCGTTCAGTCTTCTTCTATTACGATTATTATTCAATATTTCGTACAATATCGTCGACAATCGGATCAATTGATAACAATGGCAATTCAGGAACCGGGGGAACTAATTAAAAAATGGCAACCGAGAAATTCTACCACTCTCGCCTTACCCTACGAACGACCAGCAGTAATATAATAAAATTGAATACACAAATGCAATTCGTTCGCAATGTACAGTCTAATAATATCGCCACGTCTTACGCTTATTCGATACAATACGGAGCCTAAAGTCAATTCGTTAGTATTGATTTATGAACTAATATGGTCTACTCATTCGATTTAAATGCTACAGATGATACTCAATCTTGGATTATTATTTATATTCATATTCGATGGTAATAAGCGAAAAAACATTCGAGTTGTACGTTAATTTCATTAGTCTTTAAATTAGTCGTTTATATATAGTTATGCATTATAGCACGTGGTAACGCGATTCTGACACATACACGAAACATGAAAACCTGCGCTTGAAATCACATCAATGAGTAAACGCACGCAGCGCGAGTAGCCAAGCCCGAACAAGTGCCTGCTCTTCCAGTTTCGAAGCGTTTTCTCTGCTCACAATTCACCTTTTCGTCCCTTTTCCTCCTTTCATCCTCTTTACTTTTATTTATTACTTTCTTTTCTCCCCTTTTGGCAACCTTTTTTTTGTTAACAAAAATCATCGATCGTTCCACCCCCTAAAATAATTGATAACGAATTCCGAGGGATCACCATCAGTTTGCAGCTTCACTTTTGCTATCTACTTATTTAGAGTAAGGTGTAATAAAGAACCGTTGTGCCAACGGGCTAAGAGAGGCGAAATAAATCGATGGAAAGGAACGACAGAAGGACATTGTTTTCTCCTAGAAACTGGTCGTACAGGCTACTTATCAACAGCAGTACTCATCCGCTTCAACTGCTCATACCGCTGACGCGCTTAATTCGTAGCATGGCACATAAATAAATGCGACACCTACGTTTATTATTTCTTATTAATATTATTATCTAAAAGTAGTACAATTGTAAAAACGAATTATATGAGACTCGTACTATATATCCACATTTGCTCGTCGAATCGAGATTCTTAAACTACGCTTCGTTTTGTCGATCTACTTACTCCCCTCTCGTAGATGGCGCTCTGCGTGCGCTTGGCGGCGCCACCGTCGATCGTTTCCTATTAGTCGCGACCAAAGAATGGCGTATATAGTACTTGCTCGCGACCATCTGTCCAGTTTATATTCTTAATTATCTATGCCTTTTGTTTATTTGTTTATTATTCGTTAGTGGCTAGATACGAGGGCGCCACGCGCGCGCATCCAAACGTAAAATAAATCATGTCAAAAGGAGAAAGCCAGTGAAGCAACGCGGCGCCGTTTCGTTAGTTTAAAACATTCTTTTTCTTTTCTTTCTTTTTTTTTCTTTCGTGTCACAATCACCAATTAACATTGCCGACAAAGAAATGTACCATCACAGTGACTCATAAAAATGTAAGAATATAACTGTAACGAATAAACGTGAGCACGCAAGTTCAGGGCAACGAGCGACGGTGTTAAGAACACGATGACGAGGATGAAGCTTGATTTCCGGATAGATACCGTGCTTTGTTTACATAGTATTCATCACTCGTTTTCATCTTCGTTTCTTCATTCATCTTCCTGTCTTCTTCTTTTATCTCATCATCGATTGTTGGAGACACAACCTTCGTTACAAGACACTAAATCCCTTATCTAGAAAACGTGGCAGTGTGTCGATATTAGTGTCGTTTGGGCAAAGAAAAACCGTTGTCTTCTTATATCTTAAACCACTCCTCTGATGCTATCAAAATGTTTCCAAATGCGGCAGCGTTCTCTATGATTGTACAGTTGTTTGAGGTCGTGACCTCGACGGTGCTACCGCTTACGTGGCGATATTAAAGTAATTAATCAGTGGAGAAGAATTCGATAAACGGGAAAATTCAGAGAATAGTGTCTCACAGTAGTGAAGAGGTGAAGCTTTATAAATTACACTGCCACAGTATCGTAGGGTGTGAGGAATCCCCCGTGGCCGTTGTGGGTGCCGCCGGTTTGCCGGTTGGGAGCTTCGTTTCTGCAAATAGTTATTCAATTTGTTTATTTCGGCTTTGTGTCAATTATGTCATTACAGTTAGACTGCAGTATGTGTTTGAACATTGTGGTACACATGAATTGTAATTATGTAACATTAATTAACGGTCACACGGAACAAAAAATGTACAATGAAGTCATTATCTGGTGTATTTACATACATCACGTTGGATGATCAATGAAATCTATAAATGAATTGTTTTCATCTGGTCATAATACAAAAAACATAACTTAAAATTATATTTATCATTAATGTGTTAATTTGGTGGATATAATAATGAGAATGGGATAAGATTTAACAATTAATATTGGCGTTTGATCAATGCTCAAAGATAAACATATATACACTAAAAAATAAAAATTTTAAAGTAATAGTACAAAGATGGAAAATGAATTTGACATGTACAATATTTCTAACAGGAAAAATTAGAGATACAAATTGAACATTACTTTTTTGACATGAATATACAATCATAACGTAATAAATTTATACTTTTAATGGTATACTTTATTTAAATATGAAAATACTTATTTTTTGATTATTTAAAAGCAAACTTGTAAAAGCTTATAATTTACAAATAGAATTTATACATTGCAATGTTTTTCTCAATATGAAATACTTTTGAATATTCATATTGCAAAGAACATTTGTACACGAAAATTAGCATTGAATAGAGACAAACAAATATTTTCTTCTCTCAATTTACATGTAAATCATACCATTACTTTCAAACTTAACACAGTATATTACTTTTATTATTTGTAACATTAAAATTTGTTATCATGTACAATTTATTCAATTAATATTCAATTTATTCAAATAATTTACTTTTAATTTACAATAATCATTATATACATATTTGTTTGTAACTATCAATAACTATTTGTATATGTTCGTTTATTAAATGTTAATACAATTAATTCTATTATAAATATGTTTCCCCTATCTGATTAATGTATAATTATATCAATATTTGAGATAATTATTTCAATGCGCAATATATATGTACACTTTACTAAAGAACTTATACTTACTTATTTACTTACTTACAAATAGATGATAATAAATTACAGTATATATCATATTTATACATTTAATATTAAACACATACTCATCTAACTCGCACTTGTTTGAATATGGTTATCATTAACGTAACCAATAGTGCCTGGTCTTCTTAATTCAACCTAAATATTGATTCTCTATGATGCTATAAACATTTGCACAAAGAAACGTTTAAACATTTTAATTAAATACAAATTATAAGATTTCAATTTTCACTATCTCATCGCATTACTTTCTTCAATTAAAATTTCAATTTATATTTTATCTTTAATATCATTCCTGCACATAATAATATAATAACAACCTGAAATGATTTTAAACAGTTCAAAATTACAATATAAATGAAACTCAATCGTTTCATTAACTTCGTATCTTTTTACCGTGAAATCTGTACACTATTATTCAATTCCTGTTTAAACTATGAATTCTAACCGAAGGGAATGAATTTTTAGTTGTTAATGTAAATGGATTAAAAATAAATTCCACGAAGAAAAAACCAAACGCCCGAAATGGACGAACGAGCAATTCCAAATAGTTCGACAACAGTAGCCATACAGTAAAAAGTTAAATTACACGTATGTTAAATGGAGTGAGAGAGTGATTGGAATGATCGTTATGGTATGACAATTATGACACGAGATCCCGACGAAACGTACGGCGATCTTTTATCTTTTTCGTTTTCAAATGAAAATGCTGCACATACATAATGCAAACATAAAAAAGCACATTCAATTTTCCCGTTGCTGTTGGTACCGCAGTTATCATTTACGTTCAAATGGAGTGAGAGAGTGATTGAAATGGCAAATGTTATGACGACAATGATTGCACGACATTTCGAGACAACATTATATGAGCATACAAAAAATAATTAATGATTTCAACTGATACACACGTCACAGACATTTTACGATTGTCATACTATACACATAATGAACTGAAAGTAATAAAAAAAAGTCTGTTCAATATTTCGTACTAAACGTAACAAAGCAAATTACAACTGTAATAAAACAATTGAAAGAAAAAGAAACAACTGGACAAAAACATCAAATAATAATCTATTATTTACGTGCTTAATGAACAAAAATTTATGCAGCATGCGAAAATCTAATTGGAGGTAAGCACAATTTCTTTCTAATACCACAAACTAATTCATGAATTACATTATTCCTAATTTTATTTCATTTATATATCACGCATTATCATTATTATTTTTAATTATAATAGGATGTTAAGTAACATTTAATTTAAGAATATTATTTGTAAAGAATACACTGATTTACGTGGAAATAATTGATATTAAAAGTAGCACTTTAAAACAAACTGCAACATTTCTTTTTGTACAAGTTAATATATGATATACAGTTAATTGACACATTAGATGGTTTTAATGATTTATGACCTTTAAGTGACACTAAGTCTGATTCAGGTGATAATAGTATTAGTGACATTATGCTCATGCATTACTAACCTCTCGATTAATTTTCGCATCTCCTCGGTAGTCAAATTCTCCTTGCTGCGATTTACTGAAATAATAAAAAGACACAAATCGATTGATACAAAAGTGTCTACGACCACATTACGATACGTGCGTTTTAGTTGCGGATCTGTTTAAGAAATTAATGAACAGTTATATATATATATATATGTTAGTATTGTCACACACATTAACATGCACCAATTTACTGTTATCCACTCATAGCGTGATCCGAAGAGTCCTTTGCATCCTAAAGAAAATTGTTATTACAACTAATGCAATCGAATATCGTGGAAGTATTAATATCGAAATAAAAGCTAATTGCTATATATTGAAACTATAAAAACTATTCCTCTTTTTGACTATTTAAAAAGAATATTTCTTTTTTTAAATTATGAATTAAACATTTGAAGTTTGAAGCAATATCTTTCGAACAGCTGTAAACAAATACAGTAATTCCTTTTTTTTAATATTCTCAAAACCCCTTTTAAATCTGTATTTTATCTAATTACTTTTATCTTAAAATTAATATATAAAAACTCAACGAAAGAAGCACAAATAAAGTGGAACTAAAACTGTTGAAAAACTTTTTTCAACTTCATTTGTTTGCTTTTAATTCAAAACCTCACATCATCTTAATTTGCGTCTAAAAATAAACCTCAAATCTACTCATCTAAAATACCTAAATAGTGTGTGCTACCAACTAATTAATTCGTTTGCAAAATTATGCATTTGTGCGAAAAATTAATCAGCAGAAAAACAAAATCTTCTTTCAAAATCAATATAAAATCATCCATCAAAAATAACTAAAAGAAACAATTTCGTTCCAGATACAAAAAGTGGACATCAGTTCGTGAAGCACAAATAAGCGAATATCCCGAATAAAACCCATAGGGCGGATTAGTGAACACAATAAAATTTAAAAAAAAAAGAAGGAAAGAAAGAAAGAAAGAACAAACAAACAAAAATGAACCCGGCACGCGAACCAGATAAGCTTATAAAGCATGCCTCCTTTTGATATATACAATATAGTTTTTAATCCCATACGAAATTGTTTAAGGGGGTTTTTAAAGACTGCTCTCCCACTCCTTCCGTCAGAATCTCAGGCGAATCGATCAGCGCAGCGAATACTTACCGCCATAGTTGCGATTGATCAATTGATCCCGATCACATTCCGCTTCGCTAATCTCGTTGCTTTCTTTACTATCATTGAAACTAGAGTTGTTGGGGTCGTGATTTCTAGGGGGTGGTGGTGGTGGTTCCGGCGAGTTGGACATTGGTAAGTTTCGAACGGAGCCTACGCTGCGTCGACCAACCGAGCCGCGTGAGCCGTAGTGATCGTACGGCGCTCCGTATTGGCCGTATTGAGATCCGTACTGGTCCTCTTCCGGTGCGCAATTTGCTGGATCGTCATATTCCGGTGAAAACACATTGGTCTGGCCGCCTACGCTGCCACCTTGCGACGGCACTCGGGAATAACGACCACCATTTTGACGAGGCTGAAACAATTAATGTCGCAGGAAAATTAATAATTGTTCTTGATTTAATAACAAACGTTTCTAGAATGATTAATTCAATGAAAATTTACTTAGTACCCCAAAAAAACAAAATGTATTCACTTTAAAAAAGCATACCATTGATTGAGATCCTGAACGACTATGAGCTGAGGAGTTCGTTGGGTGACCAACAGGAGGTCCCATAGTACCAGAATGTCCATTTGCCGGATGTGGGAACGTTTGGAACTGCATTGCTTTGCTTGGATCCATTTCTTCGCGGAATCCAAGGAGATGGAAAGTAGCGTACGGACAAATTTCATCCTCCATGCCTAAAAAAGTTAAGCGCATTGGGTAGATACTGATACTCAAGGAAATAGTTAAATGATAAAACCATTACAGTTAATTACAAAAATATATCTCTGAAATAAATGAATTGTCAAGTTCATAATCATGGAAATAGTATAATTTGAATTAATATTTTTAAATTGTTGAATTCAGCTTTAAAATTAAACATAACAGTTTTCATATATGCACTCTTAGAAAAATTCTACTTTCATTGACATACGTTTGTTTGTGTTCTATAATCGGTTAACATTGAAACGATATTTCTTTAACAAAAAGATAAACAAATAAAGAAAATAAAATAGAAAAAGACATTCAAGCATTAAGATAATTTCATTTTCATTTGTAAAAATGATGTTATAAAGTATCTTAATAGAAAGTTAAATACAATATAAAGCAATATCAACATTTTGCTAATGTATAATTCTATATTATCGTAATATTAGATTAGATAAGTTCTTAACTTATTTTAAATAATGAATTCAAAATAAAGCAAAGTAGAGCAAACATATCATTATTAATTTGTTACCGCAATATGGAGTCAGCGTTGAAAAGTTTATTACATATGTATACCTTATGAATTTCATGCACGTACTAGTGCAATTATAATAATAATAATAATAATAATTAGACAAGCGTTTGGTTAAACATGCAGGGTACTTTTGTTAACTTGTCAAAAACTAAAAAATAGAAACATGAAATTTTGTAAATATCAGAGCGTGTAAAATCAAAATCATATAACTATTAATATTTTTATGAATAAAAGTAAAAAATATGTAATTAACTTTATATAAATAATTATTAATAAAGCATTATTTTCTTTAAAACACAAACTTGAAAAGAAGTCATTTCCCAATCAAACGTTTCTTAATTATAATTTGTTAAATTTAATCCTTTGAATAAAATTTTTAGCCAATTATGCACAATTGCAAAATTTATTTGAAATAAATAAAGAGTGACTACACAAGAATATTATTTTGTCTACTTTAGCTGCAAGTTAAAAAGCTTATTGTTAGTTTAATATTTTTACTTTACACAAATAAAATGAAAATAACATTGCATTTTAAGGAAAACAGGAAAGGAATGTTAAACATTGGAAGTAATGAGAACTGCAAATGAATAGCTTTTCTACATATCGTGCAAGAGTTTGTTGACTGAGTCCTCGAATGTTGACCGACAATCCTTCACCAAAAAAGCCGATGCCGTAGGCGCGCGGGCTCCGCGTCGATACAAGTTTCAAGCACAATTACAGTCGTATTACCAACCTCTGTGCCCAAGAAAGTCCCTACTATCCATCCGGGGTGGTGGCGGGCACCTTTTGTTAGGGGCACAGTGACTCAATTCTTCGTACATATGACGCCGTGGGTCCCACGTGGAGTGACTTCTTATCGAGCCTGTCCCACCTGTCAAACAAATGCTACAACAACTGTTCTACTTGCCTATGCCTACCAAGATCGCTCAATGTCAAATTCTTTTTGAAATTTTGAACGAATCCATCCATGTATTCTATTTTTTTTTTCTCTTTTATTGCTCTCTATCTTCGTTTCCCCATTTTCAACGAAATCGTCATGCAATTTTTATCAAATATATATTTATATATTTATATATATATATATATATATATATATATACGTATGTACACGAACAATTAACTGGCACACACGTCTCATCACATAAAACATTTAACAAGTTTCCCAATATATACAACTGACGGTTGTAAAAATATTTCTCTTCAAGTTTGACTTCAATTTTTGGAAAGTCAACGAAAAGTAAGTTCATTTATATCCAAGCACACAATTGACAGTTTGGAAAAGAAGAGAAAATAGAAATAAATAATAGAATGGAAATTAATAACAGAATTATGTTAAAATGATGATGTTATCACAGAAGCTTATAGTGAGTATTGAATTTTGTTAAGACTTTAGAATTAATTTAATTAATTCTAAAAAAAAATAATTAATTTAGACTTCGTCAACTTAAGAATTAATTAAATTAATTTAAAAAATTGTTCAAAAGTATATAGAAATAGATTAAGTATCGTTTTTTATTTACACAATAAACGACTTTAAGGAATTCAATTTTCGGCCGATGCAGATCTTTCAATTGATAAATTTTATTTTAATACTTGGTATGCATGGCTTAACCGCAAGCGCAAAGAAAACTCAAGATCTTCTCGAAGCAAACGTAATAAAATCAGTCTAAGTATTTGGTATTGTCTGCGAGTGCCATATACAATGTTATAGATGAATGGGTATGTAAGTTGTGATATAATATACATTGAGGCATGCCCTTTATCGGCGCACGAAACAATGACGTACTTCCGTCCATTTCAGTAAACGTAATCAATTTAAGAGGTCCCTTTAAATTAAACGCAAAATTGTGAATCATCGAGTGATCATTATTATTGATTACGCCATTATTCCTGGCGCCAATAACAATGTGTTTGTTGTGGCGGATGAAAAAGACATATACTGGACGAGTCGCAAACCTTTACAAGGGTCGTACTCGTGACGTTTTCATATTTGATGCGCCTCTGCCTGTCCTTTAATATTGCGCTTTAAAGGTTATCAAGAGAAACGACCGTTTGGGTGCGACAAAATATTATTTAAGGTGATAGAGAAGAAATTAACATCATCGACATAATGTTGATAGTTGTGGCTTACTTATAACTGTACCTCGCTTAATGCGATCGCAAGTATTGTAGTTGGATCCTGGTACCGGTGGGAGTTTGCGGTTTGGTGGTGCAATATAGCCAAGTTCGTCACGAAGGTCGGGTCGGCGTTTGTCCAATGTTGCACCAACCCCTCCAGTTTGCTGATAAACTACGTCGTCTATAATTTACAAAGTCCATTAACATACAAATGTTAAATGATCAAAAAGTTTTGAAATTTAGAGTTCACCTTATCCTTCAAAAATATATACTAATTTATATAAAAGACATACTTATTTCGTAAAAATGGTAAACAATTTGTAAGTCTCTCATTTGAGAATAAAGTAATTCTGAATTAAAGTAATGAATTAAACTTTAATTTATCTTATAAAATATCTTATAACTTTTATTATATAAATTATTGTATGTAATGTTATATCAATTAAAAGTTTTAATGTATCTTACAAATTGTTTATTCCAAGTTATTTTCAAAAGACATCATTAAATAACTAAGTTTTTGATTAAAATGAAAAAATAAAATTTAGCATGCACTGAAACATATTAATATTAACAAAAAAGCGAAAATAAATAACAGACTAATAACATTCGTTTAAACTAATATTGATCCGTCTTGATAACAATTTTCCAATATCCGCAGTGAGCTATTTATTTAGACGAACTTCAAGTAAACGTGAATTTAATTCTTTTAGAAAGTGAACATAGAGATTATTTGAATTAACAAAAGCTGATATAGAGACAATGAATGAAGGTATGTATATTGCTAAAGAAGCGAATGAAATGAATGGTGGTATACATTGTCCCTCGTAATATTTCTCGTCAGCTGACGAGATGCCTCGTAGTCGAGTTTGTTCAGGTCCGCGGGTTCTCCTTGAAAGTGCGACGCAAATGACAACAATGCCTACAATAATGACAACGACTGTGGCGACAACCGGCACCAATACGTTGAGGTCGAGCCACTGAGGCAACCACGGGAAGAAACGTCTTACATCGACGTCTTTGTCGCTATCGCTCACCGTGATGTCGCCGTTTCCAGGATTGCTGCGTACAGGCGGTGCCACTGTACCTATTCGAAGAGAACAAAAAGCAAAGGAAGCGAATTGTGCAGGGGAAGTTACCTTTCTCGTCGCCGTGACCTTTCCCTTTAAGTACGCAGATGACGATGACGGCAACGATGATTACAAGCGCGGCTGCGACTACTGGCACCACTAAATTCAAGTTGGCCATAAAAATTTTCATCGGATCCTCGTTGCCACCGCCGTTAACGTCTGGTAATTCGCGGGCCGGTGCAATGGTGCCTAGAAAAAAGAAAAAAAGGTGAAAAAAGGGACTCGATCAAATAAAATATTTATATTAAAAATAAAAAATAAATAAAAAAATGTAGACAATTTGGGGGGTTCTCTAATTTGACTTAGCTCGCAAGCTACCATTAGCACCGGCTGCGCGGGAATCTCGGCACACGATTTAAGTGGAGTTTGTTTAATTACTAAGATATTTAGTGCCTACCTCCAGTTACGGTGAGAGTTGCAAATTCATATTCAGCTACAGAGAAACCAGCGTTGTTGTGTGCAGTTACACGTAAATGGTACCAGTTAGCCGGGTCTAGATCCAAAACGACGAAGTTTCCACCTGGTTTTACATTGTTTGATACTTGATTCCATTCTTGTTGGTTCCTTGAAAAATTATAATAAAAAACGTCAAATTAAATTTCTTTAAAGAAACTTTTTCTTATTCTTATAAATATATAAATGATATTAACTTTTTCTTATGTTCAACGACGAAATAGAGCATTGGGCAGCCACCATCTCCCCACGCGCTAAGATGGAGTGTAATACTATTAGTAGATACTTCAATAAATCGGGCAGCTTCAGGTATAGCCGGTTTAGTGCCTTTAGTCTTAGTGTTTAGAATATCAGACGGTTCTCCCGTTCCAATTCTAAATGTAAAAGAAAAGAAATATTAAAACGAATATCTTAGATACTATGTCTGAATAATCTTTATTTTTAATTATTTTCTTTCTATTTAGTTTCTATTTTATTACCTTTTACTAAATAATAAATTATTACTTGGACATATAAGTACGATCAAAGGTCATTTTAATAATATATTTTATAAATACTAACCCATTATATGCAGTCACGTATATCTGATATCTGGATCCGCACCAAAGATTTTCTAAAGTATATTTTTGAATAGTTGAGCTTGTTTGAACAGTTTCCCAGTCTCCAAATTCTGGTTTATAGTGAATTGTATAACCATGAATAGGTGCATTATCAGTCGGATGAGGTCCAAGTTTCATGGTTAAAGAGTTAGTCGTAGTGGCAGTGAGAGTTACTTGTGGCGAGTGTGGTGGAGCTACAAAATTGTTTACGTTAATATTTAATTTTTGCTCACATAAATAAATGAAGTACGGAAAATAACTAAAGGCAACTCACCATTAACTATAAGTTGATGAGTTACAGTATCATGGCCAAACGAATTTTCAACATAACATGAGTATTCGCCAGCATCTGAACGATCAACTTCTTTAATAAATAGAGAACCTTCGGGTAACTGTCGCAGTCTATCGTTAGCTTGTAAAGTAACTCCACGAATTTTCCAGACAACTTCAGGTGCAGGAATACCAACAGCTAGGCAAGGTAATTTCACGTCTTCCTTATAAGTGGCAGTAAATTTGTCATCGAAAGAAGCAATCTTCGCAGGCACTGAAATATGTAACAAGAAAATCAAAAAACATGAAATTATTATACTGAAGAATTATATAATAAAAGGATGTTTTTAATTAGACCAGAACAATGTCTATTTAGAAGCAGGTTTCTGTTGTAGTGTATTAAATATTTCTAAAAAAATTACCATTTGCGTTAGGAGAAATGGTTACGATCTTCGAAGCTTGACCTTCCCCTATGTTTGTACTTGCAGTGACCCAAAAGTCATAACGACGTTTTTCACTTAATCCAGAAGCTTCGTGAGTTAACTGATTAGATGGCACTTTTTGACTTATTGGTTGTTCAGAATCATCTGCTTTAGTATAAACAGTGTATTGTGAAATGACTCCATTTGGTTGAATAGGTGGCCGCCATGATACCAAAATTGATTCCGCTGACATGACAAGTGCTTTAATAGCTGTTGGTGCCTCAGGTGCTGTAAACATCATTAATAAAATATAATAAATCATTATTACAATTACTTAAATTTTAAATATAATTTATATTAATGGTTTAAAAGCAATGATACATTAAACTTTCATTGATATTTGAACAATTAAACAATTTAAAGTGCATTACCATCTTGTTCCGTTTGACAATGAATTGGTGCAGACTTGACTCCATCGCCACCAGATGTAAAGGCTAGAATTTGCATACTGTAGTTGGTGTATTTCTTGAGACCATGAAGTATGGTTTCACTGGATGAAGTGATTTTTGTATCTTTAGTGTTTTCATCATACCAAGTATCAGATGGTCCGTAAATGATCTATAAAAATTTTTGTTATTATTAAAAAAAAGATTATTGGTATTTATGTCTGAAAAGAAAACATGTATATAAATAAAACGTATTTTTGTATATTTAATGTGCTTATTTTTATTCATTTATTATTGTCTTTTTGTAAAAACCAATTATTTAATTCAATGCTTGAAAGTATTCACGTAGTATTCAGTAAATGGTAAATTACCTTATATCCAGTAATAACACCATTAGCAGCTGTTAAAGGTGGAGAAGACCAAGATACCCGAATTGTTTGAGATGTGAGTGTAGTGCAAGTTGTATCATGCGGAGGTTGTTCTGGAACGCCTTCAGCAGTATGTTGTCTTCGTTCTTCACTCATGGGACCAGAACCAACTTTATTGAAAGCTTGAACAACAACGCTGTATTGAGTGTAAGTTTTCAAATTCATAATCTGTAAATGGTGTTCTTTTCCATCTTCCTTTGAGAATTCCACTGTTTCGAACATATAAGGCTTTTCTGAAGAAGCTAATCGATATCCAACATAATAGCCAAGAATTTCTCCATTCCAATCTTCACGAGGTGGTGGTTTCCATGTAACCTAATAAATAATTATATGAATTAAATTAATTTAAAATATCTGTACAGCTTAAACGTTTATTATAATATTACAAATAATTATTTCATTATAAAATTAGTGCAATTATTTATACTTTACAACTTACTTTAAGTGTATGTTGGTCAAGAGCATCGACTCGAACAGAACTAGGTGGTCCAGATGGTGCTTCTTCTGCAGTAATAATAGTAACAGTATCAGATGGATCAGAAGTGCCAATTTCATTTTCAGCCACGATACGTAGATGGTAAGTAGTTGCTGGTTTAAGGTTGAACACTCCTGCGACGTTTTGCTGAGATCCTGGCACTAAAACTCTATCAATATCCGTTTCCCAAGAACCTTTGCTAATCTTATACTCAATGACGTATCGTTTAATAGGACTGTTTCCATCGTAAGGCGCTGCCCAGGACAATTGCACTGATCGACCTGATTTGTCCAAAACTTTAAGACCATAAGGAACCTCAGGAACCTCTGTAAACAATATGTTTCAATGAATTTATTTAACTTTACATTCTCTCTATAAATATTCAATATCATTAATGTCACTTGAACTCACCTTGAACAATCATGTTGATACTAGTATCATCACTTCCGAAGGCGTTGGTAGCTACACAGGTAAATAGGGCAGAGTCGCTTCTTTCAGTTCGTTTAATACTCAAATCAGACAAAACTCCATTAGCTAAAATCTCTTCTCGGATGGTATATCGCGAATCACTTTTCGGGTCTAGACGTTTGTTGTTCATGTTCCACAAAATTCCAATCGGTTTCTCCCCTTGAGCTTCACACTGAAGAACTGCTGGTTCACCACGGCGAGCTGTTTGATTTCGCAATTTGATTTCGAAATGTGGAGGAGCTATAAAGTTTAATAAAGATCTGTTTTAAAATGATATTAATTTCATATTATTAAAACTGAAAATTTATTTTTTATTTTTTATGAGTTTTATGAAAATAAAAAACATAAGTTTTTTTAAAGAAATTAATGAAGTAACAACATAATGCATAATAAAACATAAATATTCCAAATAGTTTTCAGTAATTGACCACTTTGGTGTTATCGTACCTTGAACTGAGATAAGAATAACAGCAGACAATCCAGAACCAATACCATTCACAGCTTCGCAAAGATAATAGCCTTCATTGGTCTTCTGAATATTGTTGATAGAAAGGGTTCCATCTTCCACACTTATATCAGGGTTGTTCAATTTCAAATCAGCATAATCTCCAGGTGTGTCGCCTGTTCGTGAACAAACAATTATGTTAAATTCAGTAAATTCATATATTTAATTCTAATAACAAAAATTATACTGTATTCATACCAGCGGCTCTTTTCCATGTGACTTGTGGTTTTGGGAATCCATCAGCTTTGCATTCAACGCGCGCATCTGAACCTTGCGCAAATGCTTTATCAGTTGGCTCCAAAATCCAACGTGGTGGCACTGCACGAATGAAAAATTTTATTATAAACAGTGTAGATTTTCCAATTTGGCTATCGTTAATAAGTTAGCAAACTACTTTGTTATACACAGAACGAGAGGCCCTTTAAATTTTATCTTTATTTAGTTATATTGTTATTTGTTAATTGCAAAAAGAATGTTACAATCTGTTTTTATTAATATGCGATTTGAATTAATTCTGTTGCAAAATTAAATTCAACTTTTTGTGAGTAACAGTTACATGTATTTTTGATCAATCAATTGTTAAATGCTTATTAATCATAATTTTCGTTAGATGAAAAGTAAATTTCAATTTAAATATTAGTATTTCATTATGAACGTTGTAATGAAAATAAATACTGAATTTTAGGTCCTTCACAACGATTGTAAAACGAGTTAAAGATTATGCAAATTTAATTTATATAAATTTCAGAATAAATACGTACATTTAATATAATATTAATTGTTTCTTTTAAATAATTCATAACACACAGTATATGATAAATATGTCAATACTAAAATAATCATTTGAACTCGTATTACTATCGTTCAGTTTCGATGCATGCAATAACGATACATCTCGTTCCGTTTATAAAATTATGTTTAATTTAAACGAGGCCCATTTAACAATATTAACTTTCAAAGTATGTCTAAATTCGGTTGTCTCAGATTAGTGTCTTTTATTAAAAAATTAAACATTATGTACTTTCAACAAATATCAAACAACTAACAATTTTATATTTAAAAATGAACGTTAATTATAACAAAAATATAGCATAAAAAGTGAGCTACAAATGAAAACTGAGCCACCTTTTCCCCCATCCCTTAAATGACTGTTCAATTCCCTCTTTCAAATAACATTAAAACGGTTATATTTCTTGCAATTTTTAAACTTATTCTTTTACATTCCATTAATTATATTATAATTTATTATATTTATTTAAAGACACCACTGGTAATCAACGTTTTGAAGTCACCTTAAAAAGTTTAAATTGCTCCCACGACTCTTGCAAAACATGTAAACACTCGAAACGCGTCTTTGTTCGTTGAAATCCTATTATATTAATAGCGGCCTTCCTCCGCTTCTTACAAAGTGAACAGCTGAATAGCTTAAACACGAAACAAACACGTAAACCTCGTTTAAATTATGTCTAATTGTCATGCAAAAATTCAGACTACTTACAACTCGATTTAAAAGCAACTACTGCATAGGAGAGTGTATACCCAAATAAAATGGTACGTGTGCTTTGAAGTTTCCAGTGCAGTCTACAGTGCAAAGAAGCGGGTCTATTGAGTGCATGCAATGTGTGACTACTTGTGTTAATGAAGTGACAACTAAAACAGGGAGAAAAACAGGAAGAAAAAAAAATAAGAAAAAGATGAATGTGATTAAAATTTGAGACAGTAATGCATTGTTATAAGTAATAATTAAAAGAGGGGGCGGGGACGAAAAACTGATCGGGAATAAGACGAAGGCGAAGCGAATCGACTCACGGGGCGAAATATTAACAGACCATTGCGACTCGCTGTCGTGAGGTGTGCACTGATGCCTAATCTACGCGTTCTCAAAGCTTCAATCACGACGACGGCGAAGAAAAGTGACACCTAATGACGGTTCCCAAAACGAGGACCTTGCCATACGAACGAGCGTCGAACGAATTTGTTTTAATTAAGCGGATACGGATCACTGTACAATAAGGACGATGCAGTTTACAAAAGACAGGCAAGCGAGTGATCGTTGCGGCAAACAAGAAGTAGTTCGCTAAGTGGACTCTAAGGACCCCGACTGCCTTGGTCTTGGAAGTCTTTTTCTTTTTAAGTTGTCGCTCGTTCTACTTCTATTTTTTTTCCTTTACTTTTTTTCTTTTTGACTCTTTCTTATTTTATTATAGTTTACTGTTTACTCCTAGATAAAAAGAATCGAGACAAATCAAAGAATGTATACAGGAGCGAGGTAAATCTGAATTAACATAACTTTGAAGCTTTAAAAGTTCATTTTGCCAAACCAAACAGAGTAAGCCTTCAAACGTATACTGGAATTATAAGCTGGGTGGTTAGAGGTTCATGAGTTGAATTTCATATATCAGCAAAATAAGAATTGCCGTTAATCAAAATGAAAGTATGATTTGAAGAAAAAATTCAAAGTTATGATTTAATGGAATGTTGCATTGTAAAGTTAAAATATGTGTGGTCATTCATTAAATCCAATTATATTTTTAACTCTAAACTTGACCTTAACTATGACCAAGTTTATTGAGTACGTTACATTATTTAATACTATATATAGTTCCCATTAAAGAATATCATTTCAGAAAATAATTCAATATTCCTAGCTTTTTGCACTTAATGCAGTACGAATACCACTTGATTTTCAGTAGGGATGCAATAAACGTGAAAAAATACTTCATCTTAGGATAAATTTTTAAATTAAAATATATTAATTAAAACGTAATATATCCTTCAGTAAAAAGTGGAAAAAAAGAAAACCCAACTCTGAACCATCAATAGTCGCTTTACCCTTGCACTTTTAATTCCAGACAGTACAAAATTACCATTCAGTCATACGAAAGCCAAGTGTCGCAGCGTTTGCACATATCGGTTTTACGGGGATGACTAAGTTAGATGAAGATAAGAGACGACGATTAACGATGAGGGGGGAGGGTCCAAAACGGGTATCAAAGGATCAGTCAAAATACCCAAAAGCGTCAAGGTCAATTCAAGTTCAACGTTGACAGAACGACGAAAGCTTTGGCGCGGCACTGCTTCAAAGCAATCTTCTCCTAACCGTGTACTTTCAATGTGGCCATGTGCACGGTTTTTCCCGACTTATTACTCGCGATACAAGCGTAGGTGCCATCGTGCTCCGACGACACCGGTTCGATCATCAAGACGCTAGTACGCTGCCCCGTCTTCCAGATTTTGTAACTCGCCGACGACGACATCAGAGGTTTATTCTCAAATTTCCAATTAATTTCAACGGGCATATCACCAATCGGTACCATGCACGCTAAGTGCGCCGCTTGGCCGGCATAAATCGTCCGGTCCCCGAAATCGAACGGGCTGATGCGTGGCAATTCTGAAATTTTCGTCAAGTTCTAATGCTTCCTATCGCCAGTCACTGGTAGTTTCAGTACGCTTCTCTTCTTTCTCACTTTTTCTTTCCCTTATTATCCTTTGATTTAATTATTTTTCGTGTCAAGGACAAATTGTACATTGGTTTATTCAAAATTATAGCTCCTCACGTCCAAATAATCATTCTTATTCTTTGATAACCAAAAAGTATAATGTGTGTACATATATTGTTGCTGCTTGTGTGTTATGGATTGTTGCTGCTTCCGTTAAGCCAGTAAATGAAAGGATCACCTTTAAATTGTTCTCCAGTTTGAGACAAGAATCCGGTCAGAAAAGTGACCTTTTATTGGCAATTTACATTCATTCATTTGCTGGCTCGTTGTTCATGTAATGTGTTTTTTTTTCACGCATTGATTTGGAATAAGAAACAGTTGGCGGCAATTGAGACTTTAAGCACAATTATGGCAGGTGTAGAGATGCGCAACTCAATGAAACGTAACTTGCACATTTCCAAAAAAAATATTTAACTCTGTAATATACACGGTACCGACAAACGATTGCATTATGATTCTTGACATCTCACACGAGAAGTTGACGTGGATGAGGTAAGAAGTTATTTTTCATTCATTCCCAATAATGTACACCCAGAAACAGTTTAATATACAAAACGTATAATCGTAATGAGTAATTAAATATCTTTACCTTACTGCAAACCAATAATTATACTTCAAAACAAACTTAAATGTCATATAACTTTTTGTTTCTCCATTCCACTAATTGTAATACTAATAAATTAAGAAAATTCTTGCTTTGCGTACGTTAAAAATATTACCATTCTCTCGTAAAAGTATATACATGTAGGATTAAAATTCAAATATCCAAATGGGAGCAACAAATTATCCATTCAATTTAATGCGTTACATTTCCATCAAATGGCATACATCTATACCCTGATAATCATAAACATATAAAATAAGCAGTTCTCTGTCTAAGTCTTTCCCATGATCATCGCAATAAGAAGAAATAAGTCTTGGTCCTAGAAGAGAGTTGACGGGACGATTGCCAGTCATTGTAACCGCAATTAATTAAATATATACAAGACATAAATAAATATACAGATCTAACGGGTATGTTATACCATAAATCAACATTTACAACAACAATAATAAAACGAAATAACAAAACACAAAAGTAACCTCGCCTACGCTGCAGCAACTATATTACTGTAAAATAGACCGACCATTACTGTACGTTATGATATACGTCGTTTGATAAAGAACCATAATGTATGCATTAAGTACCATTGACTTTGAGGTGGGCACTGTGCCTGGCCCGGCCGGCCGCGTTATCAGCCACGCAAGCGTATTCGCCCACGTGGTTACCCTTCACGGAGGGTATCGTGAGTGTCGAAATTCGATCGCCCATGGCCCTGATTTGCACATCGTCGCCTATCTCTAAATGACGTCCTTCGAACAACCATCTGAGGGTAATGGGCGTATCTCCTTTAATTACGGCACAATGAACGATTATCAAATCGCCGGTGTTAGCGTTCTCGTGGAACGTGAATGGCTGCAGATGCGGCACGACTGTTGAAACCAAGAAGAACAAACGATTGGTAAGAGACGATGATTCGGAATTGAACGTCATCCAAATTGGTTTTGTTATAAGGATTAAAGGGTAACCGATGCACTGTGGACAATAATACTCGAGTTGAAACTTAACATTGTGATCCTTCAAAGCAGAGAGGTTAGCTTCCACATGAAGAGAAGTCACTGATCTGATGGGTGGACGGTTACGGTACTTGTCGCACGATTCGTGGAAGATCTGATCTTAAGTCGTAGAAGTGAGTCTTGTACACTGAGAAAAATTCGCAGTGTTTGTATTCATATAAAATATGAATGCGGCAACTGTAAACTACACGGAGGAAAACTAAACTGAAAAAATATGAATCTTATGATTTGGTTTAATTCTTTGAGGATCTTGCAAGAGAATTCTCATTGTTTCTAGGTACAAATTAGAATTAATCTTAAATTTGTATTGTAGAAAAATACTCAAACGTTCTTTAATATTCTTCTATGACATCTGAATTAATTGGATGTATAATTATTTGAATTAAAAATTGTATGAATTACTGGTATAAGTCTAGTCAAAATACATACAATGACTCTATCTGCCTTACTGCAAGCCAAGATTAACTTTAAGCAGTAGTTGTATCCAATCCATGATTACATATTAGACTCCGCGTATACAGTTGCGATTATCGGATCTTTTTCCCAGTGTACCGTTCGTCCAAGCGTCTAAGTTTTCGTACTTTCTATTCGCGGCCGTGGCACTCTTTTGGTTTACTAGGGAACTGAGAACAAGTGAGGAGAAGTGGTCAAATTAAAGCATTGAAACAAGAGTACAAAATCGAAACAAACATTGAAATAGGGTAATAATTGGAATGTGTAATGGGCACCGTTGACAACGAGGTCGGCCGACAATTCGTGCCTGCCGGCGGGATTTTCAGCGATACAGGTGTAAGTTCCAGCGTGAGTCGCTTGAACGGATCCTATGCTCAGTATGGCACCGCGACCGCCTAGATCCAATATTGATATCCCCGAATGTGGCTTAATTGGGTGACCGTTTAATGTCCAGTGCAACTGGAGGGGCTGGTCGCCTTCAACTACAGCGCAGGGCATTGTTACGACTTGACCGGAGTTCAATGGTTCCTTACCGAAATAGAATGGTAATAACTTGGGCAATACTGAAATTCAAAACAAATTTTGAACAATACACAGAAAAAGGGCCGCACAATTTTCGTCACTCGATGGTAATCGCCTTCTTATCGTGCGACTAAAAATTTTCGCTTTTCAATATTATATATGCGCTTTCTGATTTGTTAGGTAAGAGGAACTGTAAAAGTAATGTCAAATTATTTAAATGCGTTAACGTGCCCGTGGGAAAAAATCGTCTGGATATTGTTTGGAAACAATTTGAGAAAATTGTTTGGATGTTATTTGGAACTGATCTGGAGAACTTTTGGAGAACCAGTTTCTGAACCAGCTTATTGCCAGACGTTCTCCAGATTATTCCCAGATAACATCCAGATATTTTTTCCAGATTATTACCAAACAATATCCAGACGAATTTTTTCCCCGGGAGATGTATATAAACATAAACATCGTTTGTAATCTTTCATTAACGGTTCGAAATTAAAATGGTAAATTTAATTTTTACTTATGTTTGCTTTTAAATCAATAATATGTGAATCTTGATATTTATTTAATATTAATGTTTAACGTTTAATAAAATAAAAGATATAGATAAAAATCACCTGATTAATAATTGAAGATAATTAAATATTGCTTCAAACATTTTTAAATTTTAAATTTCGTCGTATAGGAAAATAAAAATAATGAGTTATTCGTATATTCGTGACCTTTAAATCACATTCATTCATCAGATAAATAAATAAATGCCATAAGCAATCATTTTCAATCAATACCTTGATACAATTAAATTTTCTTCGTTAAATGTTGTCTAAATATACAAATAACCTCGATTAAAATATGAATAATATTTACACACTGATATCTAATTAGTACTAAACTATCCTCAGATTTGAGGAAAAATTATTGCTTCTTATTTTTTGCTGAAATAATAATTTTCGTCATTTTAAATGTAATTAATCAAGGTTTCTGATTTAAAAACGCTCAATTTCAAATATCATATTCATATTCGCGGCAGTAAAGTGCATTTTTATCATTTGAATCAATACATCTAGAAGCAGAACTTCAAGTAAGTGGAATGCTATGCCTCAAATAAAGAAAGACTTTATGCGATCAAAATTTAAATATAAATCAAATGTAAAACACAAGTTTTGAATCCAAATTTTTAAGCTTATGAAGTTCAAATTATGAAGTTCAAAAGAATAATTAACTTATTCCTCCCAAGCTTCTATAAAATAATAAAAAATGACGATCGAGCGACTGGATGATTCTTTTTAACAATGATCTGTCGGACAATTATTATTTATAAATGTAGGTCTGAATGTGTTCCGTGCATATCGAAATCATAAAGTGTATGAAAAGAACCAAAAACCAATAAAAAGTGGACATAAATGTTTCATTCCAACTCAGTTCAATTCATATATATATACGCAGAAAAAAGTTAGAACAAAAATTATTACACTTGACGAGTAATACAATTTTACGTCACGCGGTAGCATAAGACGCCACTTTACGCCCTTGGGAATATCAGTAATAAGTACAATAACATTTTGTTCTAAAAATTTTTTCTGATTATACTCTGCAAAAGATTTGCCAGGTGCTTTGGGTGATAATATAATCTGAGCATAATATCTAAGGGTCATCTCAATGACTTGAGTTTGCGCATCTGCAAAGGTACCATTGACTTCGAGCACAGCCGAACGTAACGTCGATCCCGCCGCGTTTGACGCAACGCAAGTGTACTCCCCGGCGTGACTAGCCGCGACCGCTTCGATGGATAGTTGCTTCGACTTCCTTCCGGATTTGGCAATCACGATGTCCGAACGGTGGCGATTGATTGCCTTGCCATTGAACATCCAAACTATTTCCACCGGCAAGTCGCCTTTGGTGACCGCGCATATCACCGTAACCGTATCGCCCGCGTTCGCGGGTTCGTCCCCGAACGTGAAATGCGCTAACTGCGGCGCGACTAACAATCAAATTCAAAATCATCACCTTAAAATACGAATAAGTCATGGGTTTTAAATATGAGATATCTTTTAAAACCATGTCAGCGTCTACGCGTTTCCTTACTTCGAACCTGGTAAAAGTAACAAACAAGTTGAATGGAGCAAAGGGGGGGAATAAAATTTGTAGACGGTGGGTGAAAACTCATGCAAGTAACAAAGCAAAACCATGGCGGTATTCATGGGTACCGTTGACGTCGAGAATGGCCGAGCGTGACGTTGATCCCGCTGAATTTGACACGACACAAGAATACTCTCCAGCGTGTTTCGCCGTGACCGCCTCGACGGACAACTGTTTCGACCTTTTGCCGGACTCGGAAATAACCACGTCATTTCGATCGGTGTTAATGGGACTGCCATTGAACATCCAAACAATCTCCAGAGGCAAGTCTCCTTTTATAACCGCGCATATGACAGACGCCATTTCGCCCGCGTTCGCGGGTTCCTCGCCGAAGGAAAAGTGGGCTATTTGTGGTGCAACTGAGACATGGAAAATGAAACAAAACGTCAAGTTGTATGGCTGAGGCTATAAATGCTCTTTAATTGGATGTCTGAAAACAAAACCGATTGCAAGTTGTGTTTTGATTTAGGAATACAAGTGAGTCTCTGCCATTTCTTTGTAAAAAACATTGATATCTACACAAAATCGCGAATATTTCAAAGTTATATTATGGAGAAATGTCCAAACCTTATGATAAAATCTTTTACTCAAACGGCATCTTTAGTCAAACGGCGGAGACTTATTTATAGACCCAATACCATAGAACGTTTTCAAATTATTGAGACAAGAACATACCACCTGACGTTTCAGACAAACATTAGGCCATAGCAATGCAAATAATTCACTAAAAATGGAGAAACGTATGCCAGGTAAATCATAAACCATGCAATTTTAACAATCTTCGCAACGAACTGTAGAAGTACCATTGACGTTAAGTATTGCCGAGCGCTGAGTCGAACCCGCAGCGTTCGACACGACACAAGCGTATTCCCCCGCATGTTCCGCAGTTACCAATTCGATAAACAACTGCTTTGATCGCTTTCCAGATTTCGAGATTACAATGTCACCTCTGTCGGGGTCGATTGGCTTCCCATTGAACATCCAGACGATTTCTAACGGAAAGTCACCCTTGACGGCCGAGCAAGCGAGCGACGGCGTTTCCCCCGCGTTAACAGGTTCCTCCCCGAACGAAAAGTGAGCCAACTGCGGCGCGACTAAGATGTAAAATAAACTTGACAAGGTGGGAAAGGACATGTGGACGTTTGTAAACTAAAAAGAGAGTACCTATCTCGAACATAATTTGAGAGAACACATTGGTTGACTCATTTCGTTAATGAAGGTTGGGTTTTGGAAAAATGGTAAATAAAATTTAAATTTGCAAGATCGTCAATCAGACTGCGATATCCATGCAACTTTTTGTCTAGACAGGGGATACCGTTGACGTGAAGTATAGCTGACCGCTGCGTCGAGCCAGCGGCATTTGACACGACGCAAGTGTATTCCCCGGCATGGCTTGCCCTCACTGACTCGATCGACAATTGCATCGACCTTTTTCCAGACTTCGACACAATAATGTCGTCGCTATCGGGGTTAATTGGCTTCCCATTGAACATCCATTCGATTTCCAGTGGCATGTCCCCTTTGACAGCGGCGCACGAAAGCGAGGGCATCTCACCCGCATTGGCGGGTTCCTCGCCGAAGGAGAAGTGTGCTATTTGCGGCGCAACTACGGATACAGAAAGTGTGCCGAATTTACAAGGTCAACTGAAAGGGCCGCGAGGTCATCTTCAAGGACACTACGAGATTTAGATCATTGGATTATACGGAATTCCAACCACTCCGTTTACCTGAAAACACTTGACATAATTCTGTAGGACAATTGTGTAATGATAAACAAAAGAAGTTTGTCTTTGCAGCGGGTCGCAGTTAAATGCCATGCAATCTAAATACCGTGTCGTATCGGACGTTGGAGTACCGTTAACTTGAAGCAATGCCGAACGTTGGGTCGCGCCGGCCACGTTAGATACAACGCAAGTATATTCCCCTGCGTGGTTGGCCGCCACTGATTCTATGGTCAGTTGCTTTGACTGCTTTCCCGATTTGGAAATCAGGATATCGCCGCGGTCGGGATTTATAGGATTTCCGTTGAACATCCAAACAATTTCTAACGGCAAGTCACCTTTCACAACAGCGCACGTGAGCGACGGCATTTCTCCCGCATTCGCGGGCTCATCCCCGAACGAGAAATGTGCTATTTGCGGCGCAACTGGGGATATCAAAAACAAATAAAAGAATAACGAGTAAAATGTCAAGTTTTTCATAAGTGGTATCCAATTAGTGGAATCCTGTCAATTATTCGAGTACAATTGTTCGAATAAACAATTGATCGAATCAATAATTCTTCGAATAACAATTATTATAAATACATAATAATACTATTGTACGTCCTTTAATGTTAAATAACTTATTAAATAATTAAAAGTGTTATTTTCAACAAGTTATTATTAGAACAATTGATCCCATCTCAAAGTGAGGATAGTTTTTCAAACAATTGTTTACGAATAATGGACCCCGTCCCTACTTTAATGTTCACCCACTTTGTTCCTATACTTAAGTACTTTCGTATCTGAAAACATAAGAAATTTTTAAATCAAAGTGTGCTTCAATGCAAATAAAAGCAGAGGGGAAGATGAAAATTTGATGGTGAATATCTGATAGGTTCATGCATTCCATTAATCCAGGAACTGGGAGTACCATTGACGTCGAGCACTGCCGAACGTTGGGTCGACCCAGCGGCGTTTGACACAATGCAGGTATATTCTCCTGCATGACCGGCTGCGACTGACTCGATAGACAATTGCTTCGATCTTTTCCCAGATTTGGATATAATGATGTCATTTCGCTCGGAGTTTACTGGCTTGTCATTGAACGTCCAAACAATTTCCAGGGGCAAATCACCTTTTATTACGGCGCAAGTGAGCGACGCCATTTCTCCCGCGTTTGCGGGTTCGTCTCCAAATGAGAAGGGCTTAATTTGTGGCGCAACTGTAGCATACAGTCAAACGAAAGATTTTACAACATACCAATTAATAATAGAAATATTCACCGTCATAAAACTTGTTACGCTATATTAATAGAGCCGGGTATTCTTCAATCTACGTTTCCTGAACCCTTTTATCACCCCTATCCGATTCGCAAGTTTAATATACAAGTGAAAAATTAAATGTATCCTCGGTGATTTATTGGAGTATGTATATAGAAAGTAAGACGTTGGCCATCTACGAAATGGAGTGTATATTCAACATGCGTTCTGTATCAAATGAAATGTACAATAAGAGTGTCTTATATCACACATGATATAATTCAACACAATTGAATCTAGTTGTTACACGCATACAAGCTAAAAATTTGCAATATACATAACGCAATTAACAAGCGATTGTAAATATTTTTATGTTGGCAAAACTGATTTCCCATGTACCGTTGACGTCGAGAATTGCCGAACGGGACGTCGAACCTGCTGCATTTGACGCAACGCAGGTATATTCTCCCGCGTGTTTAGCGACGACTGATTCGATGGTCAATTGCTTCAACCGCTTGCCAGAATCCGAAACAATCATATCCGTTTGGTCGCGCGATATCGGCCGACCGTTAAACATCCATACAATTTCTAAGGGTAAATCGCCTTTGCTAACAACGCACTGCACCGATATCATGTCGCCCGCGTTAGAAGGTTCCTCGCCAAAAGTAAACTGGGCAATTTGGGGTGCAACTATACATAACAACCCAATCAAGTACTTTGATTATCTAGGCTCGAATAAAAACATAGTTATTATATTGATAACCTTAAACTTAACCTTAGACTCCCTATTAAAAGGAAAGGGATGATTACAAATTGGAAAATATATTAAGAGTGCAAATAACCCTCTGCCGATTTTTAATAAAAAATTGACATTCCCGATGACTTTAAATGATGTGAAGTTGCTGTAAAATATGTTGCTTTTGGTATCTTCATCCAATAATATTCTCAATTTTGCTTCTTCGCCCACTATCTATATATATATATATATATATTTCAAAGTTATGTTGTCGAGAAATGTCCAATCTTACGATATGACCCTTTACATTAGACAATTTTAATCATAATTCAATAATGACGTAATTTTTTGCCAATTGACGGAAACTTATTTGCAAACCTAATAATATTGGATTTGAAACATCAATGTAAAATTGGAAATAAACAAGTTTTAATATGGGATAGTGAGGCCAATAAAATCAATTAGATGTGTTATGATAAGTAAAAATAAACCTTTGCTCTTAAATGTAAGATTGAAAATTTGTTGCCGATATGCATTACAATCATATTACTTTCTCGTGTAATGTCATAGAAAATAGCAATTTGAAGAAACACATTTTGATCCGCGAAAGAACTTACGAAAATAGTTTAAAGCCAAGCCAGCTCAGCTAAAACATGGTGTCTGCGTAAGGTTGACTTTCAATCACAGCGATTAAGTTCTATTTCAGGGGCTTTCAAGACCATGCATCTATAGCGAACACCAAAGTACCATTGACGTCAAGCACCGTCGAACGCGATGTCGATCCTGCGACGTTCGATGCAACGCAGGTGTATTCTCCAGCATGACTGGCAGCGACGGATTCGATGGTCAACTGTTTCAATCTCTTTCCTGAATCTGATACTATTATATCCGTTCTCTTATGAGTGACAGGACTGTTGTTAAACATCCAAGTTATTTCTAACGGCAGATCCCCTTTCAAAACGGCACACTGAATGCTCGCAATATCTCCAGCATTTACGGGTTCATCGCCAAAACTAAATGGAACTATCTGAGGAGCGACTGTACGAATTGTTTTACGTTAAATTCCGAAATTTCCATTAAGCAACAGATGGTATTAATAACAATGATTAGGACTTCTGACAACAGTTATAGGTCAAGATTCATGAATCTCAAGGTCAAGGTTGAATACTGACGAAATTAAAATTAAGGAAAAGCATCAATAATTCAATAAACACACAATTATAAATGTGTCATTATTGAAATTTGATTAACTTAAATTCATTGATATTGATAATTTGATTAAACCTAGTCTGTTATAAAGGTAGCAAGAGGTGCGCGCGGGATTAACAAATAAAAATGTTTCATTCAATTGTTGTGTTCATTTCCTGGAAACTTCTGCAAAATCTACAAAAATGCATAAGTGTCAATAGTCTTTTAAATCCATGCGCAAATTTCCTTTCCGTGTGATCTGACGTTTCAATACCATTAACATTAAGAACAGCTGAACGAGATGTGGATCCAGCAACGTTTGACGCCACACAAGTGTACTCCCCGGCATGTTCCGCAGTGACCGCCTCGATTGCTAATTGTTTAACGCGCTTCCCAGTGTTGGATACAACCATATCCATTTTATCGTCATCGATCACTTTACCGTCGAACATCCAAACAATTTCCAGGGGCAAGTCGCCTTTGGTTGCGGCGCAGTTGACCGTCGTCATATCTCCAGCGTTTACTGGCTCGTCTCCAAAACTAAACTGGGCAATTTGGGGGGCAACTGCGACAGTGCAAAAAGTGCCAATAATAAAGGCAATCGATGCCGACTAAATGTGTCAATTAAAGACATTTATCTCTTCAACATATGAATAATAATTTTGTACCATATCTGTATTATTAAACAATAACTCTCCAGAACAAAAAAAACTTTTAAATGAAAAATTCCCATTATTAATAACGACCTACTAAGAACACCTGACGTAAGTCTTTTAAACCCTGATAAGGGGTGGGGTGCGGGAAGGAGGGAGAACGAAGAACCCGATCAATGACCAAAAACGTAAAGAAGGTGCAATCTATTGGGACAATCAAAACTCAGAAGTCAAAGCAAGCATTTCAGTCCAAGCGACGTTCCGGAATTAGGTGTTATTGCAGTAAGCTGTATTTTCGGGAAACGAGTACCATTGACGGCAAGTGTCGCCGAGTAACTGGTGGATCCAGCGGCGTTTGACGCCGTGCATGTGTATTCCCCAACGTGGTTCGCACTCGCCGCTTCGATGGTCATCAAACTGACACGCGAATTGGTGTTCGCGATGAGAATGCCCCTTTGGTTCTCGACACCTATCATCTGACCGTTAAACGACCAAGAAATATCGATCGGCAGATCCCCCTTTTGGATGGTGCAAACCGCTGTTACGACCTCGCCCCAGTTTGCCGGTTCCTCGCCAAATGAGAATGGCAGAATTTGTGGTAAAACTGTAAATCATTCGCTCGCATTAGGTTGGAACCATCGACCGGAGGTTCCCGCGTACAAATGACGCCGAAAAGTGTTCGAGGATTCTGAGGTAAGGTAAACCCTGTTAGTAATCCTAGTGAACGCGAAAGAAATGGTGAGGTTTCAGGGATTAGACGGGGGGTTTTTTGTGAGTTGTGCCAGAGTCGCGAATGTTTACCATTAACGGCAAGTGTAACTACGCGACTGGTGGCGCCAGCTTTGTTCGCTGCGGTACAGGTGTACTCCCCGGCGTGTCTCGCTGCGACGGCCTCGATTTGTAACAAGCTCAAGCGCTTGCCCGTGGAGACGGTCACGTCCGACTCGTCCCTCTCGTTCAACGGCTTGCCATTGAACGCCCAAGAGATTTCCAATGGAAGATCGCCCTTCGAGACGGAACACGTCGCGGACATCGACTCCCCAGAATTAGCGGGCTCGTCGCCGAACGTGAACGGCACGATCTGCGGCGCAACTGTGTTCGATAAAAAACGAAAAGAAAAAAAGATTGATTGAAAACGACTGAAAGGTTGCCGTCCCTACAGTGCCTGTCCATTTATCTACGATGGCATTCCATTGGATCGTCTACTGGAGAGATGATGATTAGTGTTTGACAAACAATATTAAGCATTATCCAAAAAATACATAGCACACAAATATAGAGGGAGCGGGTGATGCTCGGTACTGGCATATAATTATAAATGGTGAGTAAAAAAAAAAAAAAACATGGCTCCGGCAAAGCCAGCCGCTGTACCATTCACAGCCAAGACCGTTGAGTGTCGAACGCTGCCCGCACGATTCGTCGCCACGCAAGTATATTCGCCCGCGTGTCTGGCTGCCACGGATTCTATACTGATCGCGCTCATGTGCTTATTGATTCGGGTCACCGCGACGTCCGAATTTTTTGCACCGAGGCCCTCTCCGTTGAACAGCCAGACTATTTTCATCGGAAAGTCCCCTTTTACTATTGTACAAGTGGCGGACACGGTGTCTCCCCAGTTTGCCGGACCGTCACTCATCGAAAATGAACTTATCTGCGGAGCCACTAAATAAATATTGGATTAGTGTCAAAATTGTGCAGCGTAACATCGGACCTTAATTAATAGAGCATTGTTTCCTTCTATAATAAATTGCCTGATTATTGATACTGGAAGTTGGTACGAAGGCAATAAACGTTTAAACCCGATAGTCGGAAAACCTACCGATACTTCACTTCCGCTTCACTTTCGTCATCGTGATACTGATAAGAAAAGGAACTTGGCGAACATGAGTTTCCCAAATCGGTGAGCATGGTAAGGATGGGGGGATGCGTAACAAGGCAGTTAGTCAGTCACAAAAGTTAGATGCAAGGTACTAGTTTCCGTAATACAAGTGTACCGTTCACAGCTAGGACCGACGAATGGCTCGTAGCTCCTGCCTTGTTCGAGGCCAGACACGTGTAAGTACCGGCGTGTCTCGCCGCGATCGACTCGATACTGAGGATGCTGTTCTTTTTGTTGGTCGCGACAATGTTTATGTCGGGGTGATTATTGGGAATGGGTTTCTCGTTATGAATCCAGCTTATGTCGATGGGCAAATCGCCTTTAGATATCGCGCAAACAACGGAAATCGATTCCCCGGAGTTTGCCGGTTCTTCCGCGATTGTAAACGGCAATATCTGTGGAGCAACTGCAAGGAACGTAATCATTGGTCACTGTTAAATTCATGGAAATGTATCCGCGTGGAAACATTCGTTTGCATATTATTTAGAAACAATCTGGGAGAAAAGTCTGGAAGTAAGTGCTGACAGTCCAGACTTTTTCCAGATACTTTCAGATAAGACCCAGACCTTTCTCCCAGACTGTTTCCAGATAATAGGCAGACGGATTATTCAACGCAGGTATACATATCAAAATTTTCAAAATATCGACGATTAACAATTTTTCCAAATTTCTGAAATTTAACTATACAGTTTGTTTTAATGATTACAGTTCGTTTTATTAAATTCAAATTTAATGTTTTCTTCTCGCCGGAGTCGATTTAACTTCGCGAACTCGCAGGTGTACTACTAAATCAAAGAATGATATAACGTAAACAAAGTCGCGCATCACAAGCAAACATGTATATGCATACAAAAGTAGTTTGGATGGAACACAAGCATCAGGAGTACCATTGACTGTAAGTTGTGAGGTAAAACTGGTTGATCCTGCGCTGTTGGAAGCGACGCAGGTATAGTCACCCGCGTGTTTCTGACTCACCGAGTCGATGGAGAGAACGCTATTTCGTCTATTGGTTGTCACTGTTATGTCACGATGGTTTTTCTCGATGGGAAAATCTTTGAATGCCCAAGTAATTTCTAACGGGGAATCTCCGTTTACGATAGTACAAACCGCGGACACCGAGTCTCCCGAATTCACGGCCTTATCTGCTATTTCAAACGGTGCTATCCGGGGAGGTACTAATCCAGAAATAAAATCATTACACTTGGAACTTCAAACAAAATTGGTGTATATTAACGAAAAACCTGATTAACATTGTCATAATTATGATTAACACTGCAAAGTAAACAAAACTTCTTAGTTTCAGAGCATCCCGACTTCCAAACCTATTATTTCAAGATTAAAGAAATAATATTTCTAGATATAGCAACGATTAACTGCCTCTTCCTAGAAATTATCCAAGCAAAATGCAAAGGTCTCGTTAGAATGTTACTGCGAGAGTTAATGTAGGAGGATGATGCCAGGGTGGGAAGGTTAAATATTATATAAAACAGACGAATGCAGCTGGTAATTGTGTTTAGCTAAATTCATATACGATTAACCATAAGATCCGCCGTGTAACTGGTGGATCCAGCCGCGTTGGATACCACGCAAGTATAAGCGCCCGCGTGACGTTGGCTAACGGAATCAATCGACAGAAAGCTGCTTCTCTTGTTACCCATGATCGATATTTCGGGATGGTTATTCCCAATCGGGACGTTGTTTAACGCCCACATGATTTCCAACGGGGAATCTCCGATAACGACCGTGCAGACGACCGAAACCGAGTCCCCGGTATTGACGGCATTGTCTGCTACTATGAATGGCGCTATTCGCGGGGCAACTGGTAAAACCGACAATTTTAAAGAATAGTTTAAACGTAAAATGGTGGTATCGTCATTGCGTTTAACGGGAATGGAGTGTAGTAAAAGAATTATATGTATTTATGGTAGGTCTGATGTAAAAAAAAAGCTGTGTATAGAAATATAAATATGCAAAAACTTCCTCTCCACCAGGAATTGCTACGAGTTTTTGCCACTGCTGTTTCACATATAACCATACAAGAGGAAATTAATAAATTATAAAATTACGGATGTCACTTTGCACACTATTAATATAAATTGATTATGGTCAGCCTTATCAAAAAACATGTAGCATTTTGCAAATCGGAATGTTCGAACTAAAACAAATTTTTAAGAATTACTGCACGGAGAAAAATAGCACGAATTGATAGTTCCTCGACATGAACTATATACGAAAGGGTAATACTGCAAACTTATTTTTCTCCGCCAGGTGCGATGATGTTCGTATAACATATTAATTACAATGAATGCAAATTAATTGCAGTGAATTAAAAACGAAATTGCTAAAACTTTAGATCCTTCAATTATTTACAACGGGTAACTACAACAGCAGTAACAAGAACAGTTATTAATTATTAGGTTTTGTAGTTGATAAGAAAGCTCGTTCATTTCGATAAAGCCAATGTGCATGTATGCAGGTATGAATATGAATAAATGAGTTCTACCATTGACTGAAAGGACAAAATCGTGGCTATCGTATCCAGCCGTGTTTTTAGCAATGCATTTGTATCTTCCGGCGTGATTCGCCGAAACATTGATTATGCTCAAATAGCTGACGGATCTCATAGTATTGATATCAATATCAGGCGAATCGATCGGCTCATCGTTAAATGTCCACATCAATTTTACCGGTAAATCGCCTTTGATTATTGAGCAGGATACAGAGAGCATATCCCCGGAATTAAGAGGACCGTCGCCAAATGACAACTGAAGTATTTGCGGCGGGACTGCACGTACAAATAAATTTTCAGTAAACATCAATGTCTCATTAAATATTTCATGAAATTATTCCACACAAGTTATTCCACATTATTTGATATTCCGTTTCTTAATATTTACTTAAATTTTTCATATACTTACAATTTAAATTGTATTTTGTCGTTGAAATTCAAATTACATTTGTTGGTATCCCTTACTATGGAATTTCATAAATTTTTTCTATAATACTTTCCCTGAAATATTTAACAATATAATCTATACGTATAAAAGAAAAAGATTCCCTTCGAATGATTATAAACAGAAAATACCATTACGAAATAGCTAAATTTGTTTTAGTACGAATAAGAAAGAAGAACTGATTTGGGAATGTATAGGCATGATTTAAGGATATATATATAACCAATGTGTTGTTCGATTACTGTGTCAAATTCAAACTCACGGCAAGGATAAATTAAAAGAAGAATAGAGGATTTTGAAGGGAATACGTCAAAAAAGGGAGTTTTGCATTGCAAAAATAAGAGTGTACTTTTAAAACAGATTTTCTATGTCGATGAAAAGTGAGATGTTCTACCATTCACGGATAAAACAGCCGAACGACTCATCGCTCCGGCATGATTTGAGGCGGTACAAGTATATTCGCCGGCGTGACGAGCTGCGACCGATTCGATTGTCAACACACTATTTTTTTTATTAGTGCTTGCGATAACAATATCAGCTTCTTGACGATTCTCAATTCGTTTTCCATTAAACGCCCATGACAATTCTATCGGCGTATCACCTTTTATTGCCGAACATGTTACCGTAACCAAATCTCCTGAATTGGCCGGTTCATCTCCAAATGTAAACTGCAAAACCTGTGGAGCAACTGGGAGAGAACAGACGAATGTCTGTATTATCAATAAAGTAATAAAATATGAAAGGAATCTTATGGCATTTCCTTCTTTTTTTGGTATTGAAAAGTGTTTTTATGACAATTTTAAAATGAATGGCACAATTTGATATTCTATAAAATACAAATGTATGATAAAAAAATCAACTTAAGATTATAATTACGTAAAACTTGAACGTAGTTGAAAAACGTTCAAAGATTCAAATTCACATTCTAATTTAACCATTACCTCATTATTTTGTAATGAAATATTAAAAACACACGAAAGAAATGTTAACCAAGTAGCTTGTATGAGTTAACTGTTAATGAGGTGAGTGCATTGATATTTGGTGAGTGACGTTTACAGTGTTGCATTATATACTTAACATAAACTTGCAGTAATATAAAATTATGCTGAGAATAAGGGATAGGGTCATTCTCAATAATACGCCAACACTGCAAACATCGAAGCAATATATGGTCCTAATAAACCGACACCAAACGAGCAAATTCAATCTAAAATGAATCCTACAAGGCTATGCAAACCAACGACTATTCTTATTGAGAAACAGTATCATGTGTACCATTAACAGATAGTGTTGCGGACTGACTAACAGCTCCGGCAATATTTGACGCGGAACAAGTGTATTCACCGGCGTGTCGTGCAGAGACGCCATCTATATTCAGCAGACTCGTGAGCCTCTTTATCTTAATCACACTGATCTCCGGCATTTGGGACGCGTCGATTGGTGTGCCGTTAAAAGCCCAAGCAATGTCCATAGGCAAATCACCTTTTAAAACGGAACACGTCGCGGATACGGAATCCCCTTCGTTCGCCTTATCGACATTGAAGGAAATCGGCTGTAATTGCGGTCCAACTGGGGGAACGCAGAAAGCCAATTGTTTAGAAAATATAATGAAAGCAACATTGTGCACGGAAAGGGACGTGAAAGTAGGGCAAAGTCGACCATCATATGCTAACAATCCTATTGAACTTTGGATGATTCATGGATAACACTAATAATTATGAGTGTGGGATATGGAAGGAACAAAAGGATAATGCTAAATTGTGAAAGAGCGGGAGCTCCGAACCATTTACGTTGAGTAAGGCCGTATGGGACGACGATCCAGCTGCGTTCTCTGCCGTACACATGTACTCCCCAGCGTGACTAGCCATAACCACGGGTATCATGAGCATGTATATACGATCCGCGACTTTTTTAACGAGCACTCCCGACGAGCCACCCATCTTCACTCCAGGATAACTCCAGTGTATCTTCAAGGGCAAATCTCCGGTCGGCACAATGCATTGCAGGTTCGTGAACTCACCAGCATTCATCGGCAGCTTCGTAAACGCAAATGGTTGTACTGTAGGTGGCACTGAAGGAGAACCGCAATATACGTAGACAGTATTCAGAATGATCGTCCGTGTGTCAAAGGGTGGATAAACTAATAGCACGATTTCAAAATGCAATGCTTTTGATCGGGGAGTGGACACGTCCTTCGTCAGCCATACCAACTTCCGTTAAAATTAAATCTTAATTCTAGATAAACACTAATACTTTGCGTGATCCTCTTATTGAACTGTGGTCCAGTTACAGAGAGCTATTATTTTTAACGTTGAGAACTAATTGAAACGACAGAATAAATGGTAACGGTGCCAGAAGACAGGCAACGATAAAATGGTAATTACTTAATATAGATCGTAGTCGAGGTATTATAATGTTTACCAGTTTCCTAAATGCACTCGATTTTCATACATTAACATATATAAAGTGATAATATTATCCTGAAAAGAATTGGTTAATTAAATGGTAATGATCTGAAAATGTAAATATACCTTCAAAAATATAATTGTTCTTTTAATGTAAAATTTATAATAATTTCAGATCATTATATGCGTTTTTTATTAATTATAATTTTATTAAATCAATGTCTTAAATTCATAGTTTGTTTTATTTAGCTTAAAAAGAAGTTATTTAAAAAATTATTGAAGTTTAATAAAAAATATATTTATTTTAATATATATTATTTTTATATATTATACATATGTTTTATATATTATACAAATGTATGCAAATATATAAACATGATTTAAATATTTTGAAATACTTGTAAATCCATTTTATTTTATTAAAAGAATTATTTTATTTATATTTTATATAAAAACTATATTTAATCTCATTATATGAATTGGTTTCAAATAACATTGATTTAATGTGATTATTAAAATTATGAAATAATTACATCTGCAACTTACCCATTACTTGTACTTCGAGAGTTCCTCGCGCACTGTATCCCTGCGCGTTTCTAGCTACGCATGTGTACGTTGCTTGATCACTTTGGCGGTCCACATTCTCAATAATCAGTGTACCATTTTGGAAGACCTTCTGTTTCCGATTAATTGGAAGGGTGCGGGTGTCACGTTCCCATACGATGCTTTCAATGGGGTAGCCAGCAACTGGACATGTAACTCTGAGTGTTTCACCAGCAACGATCGCTTTCTTATCCATGTGACGGATGAATGGTAGACCATAGACGTTAAGACGGGCAGAATGTTCAGCTGATCCAACCTGAAGTTAATGCAATTTTAATTGTAAATATTTATTATAAAAAAGACGGTAATTATTGTATAGAGTCAAAAACTACAAATTAAACAAACCTTTGAAGAAGCAATGCATTTATACAATCCACCGTCTTTGGTATGAATACTTGAAATGTTGAGATTGGAAACGACATCTCCATTGACTGTCACGTATTGTCCAACTTGCAGTCTGTCCGTATTAGATAAACGCTTGCCATCAAGTTCCCAAGTAATTTCAGGTGTTGGATTACCACTTGCTACACATTTCAGAAATACACTTGGTCCTGGTTGAAGTGTTTCCTCATGGAAGGCTTGACGAATTTGAGGTGGTTCGACTGACAAAAACATATTTAATTAAACATCAAATTCAAAGCAAAGAGTAAAGATGATAAAATAATTATCTGAATAAATATAGGACTTCTTCAACGTTAAAAGTTTTAAGATATAAAACTCTTATTTCACCCTAATGTTCTTTTTCCTTTAATTTAACATATTTTAAACTTACATCTTCCTCCCAATTTCAGTTCAGCAGTTGCTTGAGCACTTTCCTGATCATTTCTTATAAAGCATTGATACATTCCCTTATCTTCTTTCTTGACGCTTTCGATTCTTAATACAGTTTCTTCGTGTCCAAGCTGCTTTCCATCTTTCAACCACGAAATAGTTTTAATGGGATTCCCTTTGATATTACACGTCAATGTAGCAGGTCTGCCAAAGTCTATGGTTTGAGTGCTTGGTTCGATTTCGGCTTCCAAGGGTGCTGTTACTGTTAAAACGGTCTCAACGCTTTCGCCACCGACTGAGTTGTTGACGATGCACAGATATTTTCCAGAGTCTTCAACTCGAGCTTCACGGATGATCAACGTACCACTGACTTGTCTGACGCGTTCGTTAAGTTGAACAGGTTGACGTCTTGAAGTTCCTTCGATAAATTTGTACCATCTGAAATAAAGAATAAATTTATTTCAAACGCGCAAATTAATTTTACATTGTCGATCCTAACTATAATAATTCATTATGGAACTGAAGAACGAAACGTTTTTAAAGTTGAGCTCATAAAAAAACAATGTTCGTAAATATTTGAAAGATCAAATTAATGAAGTAATAACAATAATAATATTTGTTTGCATCCAAAAGACATAAGAATGGATGTAAATACAATACGAAAAGAAAGTTTGTTTACATTTTGTGTTTTGAAAACGTTTCATTTGTCAGTACCATTAATTCGTTATATGTTTAATTAAATTATTTCTCATAATTAATTGAATATATTTGTACAATTCAATTTTATTTAAAAAGGATTTAAATGCAGAGTACAAGTGATAAAATATATATTTCTTGATTAATTAGAATATACAAAATTACAGTGATTTACTTTAAATTTTTAATTAATAGTTTGAAGTTACTGAAGTTGAGAAATATTACTTTTATAGTTGTTATATTTGTAATATTGAAGAAAATGCCTAAAGCCTTAGGCCATTCTAGAACGACAAAAATGCCTTTTTTGGCTTGAACGACACTTTTACATGTCTAATGTTAAAGTGCCTGTACTGAACAATGGTTTTCAAAAAAATTGTGGTTAACATGAAATCTATTATAGAAAAAAAATTGTCAAGTATCACATTTTTTCTCGTTCTAGAGTGGCCTAAGGTCTTGATTTTTCCTCTTCATAAGTCTATATATATAAATATTGGAAACGGTGCTTTTCAATATCAGTCACTC
>JABFPN010000576.1:0-43130 GCA_022817305.1 Leptoteleia sp. ZL-2020
AGAATACTATACAATGTGTATAGAAAAAATTCCCAAAAATTATAAGTGATACACATACAAAGAACGTATAGGTTCAGTATTCCAGGATTTATTGCTAAATATGCTATTTATTTTTCTCGGTGTATATGTTTCATTTTTACTCAGGTATATTTAATATTTAATATTTAACAATATATATTTATTTCAACACATCTCCAATTATGAATGATGAAAAATCGAAGAGATAAGATGAATGTGCTCTAATTTTAAGGGGGGGAAAAAACACGAACATTCCTGTAGAGTATGCGGAAAAGCCATAAATTAAAACACTCGAATCGCTTTGAAATTTGAACGAAACGCGATGTCACTCAAAGGAGTCACTTTTACGATACACAAAGCCCCACCGCAATCGGAAGCTGCTCGCATCTAACGCGCGTAAAATAAATAGCACGTGTTCGCGAGTTATCGCGACGCGTAAACAATTTTGACACGTACCAGTTCTGATGCACAAAACAGACATTTGGGCAGACTGCTTTGGCATAAGCGGGCGATCTGCCAAAGAATTCGACTCTTTTTAGATTCTTACCGCGACGGAGGGCAGTGACTCATTTCCTCCATACGAACCGTCATACAATGCTTGACTTATATCCGCGGCGCTCGGTAAAAGCAATTCCCATATTCAAAGCTCGCTCAGTGTACGAACCGAGGCCACAATTTAAATTGAATTCGATGTTATATTCTTTTTAATTTCTACATAAAGTAAATTTTAATTTATATATGAAATGTTTAGGTTGGAAAATTGATTTTTTTTTGTCTTCTTTTATGTAGAGGTACTCATTTGGAAGTTTTAACAGTTTTGTTTTCCTTGGACAAAAGAGAGAAAGAGAGAGATAATATAATCCTTAGTAAAAATGAAACATATATGGTCCACATATAGACCTTATGTTTCATGTTTACTAGCGATAAATAAATATTTTATATATTGTTCATACAATGTGGAAAAAAAAATAAAAATATGATACCATAGACCATGAAAAAAGGGTGCACCCTTCTCGATTATTCGACGGTTCTGCGCGTTAATATCAGTTTAAAAAAGAAATTCAAAGATGGCCGTTAGAGTGCACGTTTAATTAATAAAGTTCGTAAATTATTCCACTTTGAATAATAATTAATTTCAACGTGGTTGTAAAAGTCCGTCGGACATTTTTTTAATTACAAAGAATAAGCGACAAGAGTGACAGTATAACTCATTTCGAAATGCCGGCAAGATTAAATGATCGGCAATTAAACTCACTTGTCCGATGCCCCGATAGTGTCAACAATCTAGACGCACCGAGATGTAATACGATTTTAACGCCGTTATCATGTTATATTATATCACATAATTTTTTAACTCCCAATAAGATCCGGGGGATTTTTATTTATTTTTTATTTGTTTTCGCTTTTACTTTTGTGAAATGCAAACAATTAATTTTACATAAATAATGTAGGTTAGAAAAAAAAATGATTTTAATTGCAACGTTAATTAATCTTGCCGCGATAATTAATGTTATTATTTTCATAATATATCACAACGTAAATCAATATAATTTGTTTCCGTATCGTGTGCAAAGTGTTATGAAAAAGAAAGAGAACACGAAAGCAGATCAATATTTTTACACGGGAAACAGTTCTTAACAAAATATCACCAATATTACGGTAATTCAAACTCAATTTAAAGAACGTTACTACAGTTAGAGAAATTTTTATTTTGAAAATTCAATTATTTATAATGTTCTTTAGAAAATAAAACAAGAAAAAGTGAAAAATTAATCAATGGAATTTCCCATCTGTAAAACGTTGAGTTATATATTACAATAGAACCATTATAATATATATAATATATATGGTATAATATATGTAACCGGAAAAGTTAAGCGGTGTAAAAGAACTTATGTTTCTCCGTGTATTAATGTAATTTAGAAACAAAATGGAAACTTACATATGTTTGTAACTTTAGATGACATATTTTGATATAGACAAGGATAACAATAGCGCGACGTTTATTGTACATGCAAAACAGATACGCGAAATATTAAAATTAATAACATTTTATGGCGAGGGCACAAAAGTAACGCAAGATTTATCCAAATTACAAACATGTAATCCAACGTTTTACGTCACTAAATGTAATTATTAATTTGCTCCCCTCATTCAGAACAGTTCTTTTTTTTTATCTTTAATAACACAAACGCGTTTAAATTAAATGCAAGCTTTCTTAATTAAGGTTGAATGAAAAACATGAATTCACTGCGAATAGTTTCATCAACGCTTTTATTACTCCGCGCATTACGCGTTATTCTTTTTCGAACTTTATTCCAGTTTATTTTTTTCGTCGTGCCTCTTCGAAGAACAGACTCGCTTTTGAAAGTTTGATTAAAATGAATTGGAATCAATTGGTTGTAAGAATGGACAGGTTATTTTTTTTTTTGCTTCAAATAAATTGCTACTTCTTGCACAGTTCAAGTGCACTCACAAAAATATTTATTTAAGAATAATAGAAGATTCTTATGTTTAATAGATTTTCATAATAAAATATTGAAATGGATTATGGAAAAACATATATGTCCATATATAAATTTTTTATTTTCTCATATGAAATTGTTAAGACATACACTTAGAAAACTGTAGTTGGATTTCCAATTACATTAAATAGTATCTATTTATCATAAATAGAATTATTCTTACATTAAGAATTTTTAAAAATATTAAATAGAAAATCTATTAAACATTAAAAGATTCTATTATTTTTAAATAGACAGTTTTCTGAGTGTATATGAACCATATATGGACCATATGTTTCATTTTTACTAGGGCATATTCCAACTCTTTTTTTTTTTTTTTGCCTTACATTCATTAAAAATATACTTCCGATTCGTACCGCGAATAACGTGATATTTCGTGGGAAACTTGAGCAACATTTCAGTACGAAAAACCTGGGACTTTATGGATCGCACAAAGAAATTGTTCAAAGTGCAAAAATGCGCTGTAACCGGGTTGTTTATTCGGTCGTGCCGCACGGCTTCTGTTTCGTTACATTTGGATTTTATATATGTGTATTCGATATTAAAATTTTACATGACCCGATTACTTGACCCAAAGCGTATCCACTTAAACGTTATCGAGCGGATGGAACGTAACGACTGGATACGCGCATCCAATTTCGGTCAGCACTGGCGTACGAGTTTGGTGGACACGTGCTATTCATACTCTTAACAGCAAAATTCGGGACAAAGTATCCGCTTTCGATTGTTTTAAAATCTATTGCCGAAATAGAACGTCACAAATATCCGATAGGAATGAAAATGCTCGGCACAAATTATCGCCGTCGTTTGTTGTTTTTTTTTTTTTTTTTTTTTTAGAAAACAGATGAAAATACATTTTGTATTTATTATTGATCGTTCAGTACCTTTACAAAAATAAACTTTATTCGATATCTGATAAATAAGCACCCAAAATAAGATGAGACTTTATAATTAAGTAACGAATAATTAAGTAATGTTAAGCTACTTTTATTCGTTAATTTTTAAATACAACATTAACGATACACTGGGAAAGAAATACATTAAAAAATACCCAGGTAAAAATTTATATATGTTTCCCATATATGTCGCTATATGTGGAATTTATATATGTTGATTTTTACATGGATACTATTTAAGCAACCTTATTAAGAAGCCATTTATAACAATACAGGAAAAAGTACCCTATTATTTTTTTACCTTAGTATTTTTACTATGTTAGCACGGTAATTTTTCCAATATGTATACACAGCTGCTCATTAAAATTCTAGTACAGTAATTTTTAATGTATTTAACAACATATTATGTGTAATATTTTATACATTTTGATAAAAAATCTTAACATCTGAAACAAACTGTTCAATTATAAAACAATTGACAAAAGAGTAATGGAATACTTATAATGTTACACGCCAGATGCTGAGATAAATAATAGTAGAAAATCGATAGATATTAAATCAACATCGGTTACGGTATTGGAATAATATCGAACGACTTAAAAATGTTACGAAGCGATATTGCATTAGAAAAATATTTTATAATACAATTTGTGTCGACTTATGACGGAATTTATATTTATAAATTTAGTTCAAATTGCTACGTTTACGATGGGACAGAAATGTTAGAGTATAATGCATGGGTTAATAAATTTTATCTTAAGTGCAAACATATCCGCAAGTTACTGTTAATGTAATGAATGTTATTAAACAATGTTTCCTTGTCTAGTTCTAAGCTGACTTTTAGATCACCACCACATTATATCGAATTTCAAGTGAAAGTTGGAAAATTAAAATTGCATCATACCCCTAATATATTGCAGAAAATCGATTCCATTGAAATATAGTAAAATTTAATATTAATGTTGCAAACAACACGAAAATATTTCTCTCCTTCAAGATATACGAGATGACATTGTGACACGAATTTTTATTAATGTAGCGCTTCCAGTAACTTAATGATCAACATCCATCAAGCTTTCCCCTAATGTATTTGTCGAGATCCAAATGAACCATGTCCCCACCCCCTCGCCCCCACACTTCCCTTTGCGAATACCTTGCTTAGAGTTACATTAATGTAATTATTTAATACTTATTTATGTATAAAGCTTAATTAATGGTAGAAAGTTTGAAGGAACCCACGAAAAAAAATTTATATGGGTTGCCATATATGCCACCTATATAACATTTTTTCATGGGAAGAACTGGCAAGGAAAAGTAACGTTCAATTATATTCTATTTTTGATACCATAAACGTTCTTACATCAAATTATCCACGTATTGTTTATGTTCATTAGTCGTAAATATCACAATTACCGAATCGTTATTTACTTATGAAACGGTTTTAGATGACATAGAAAATGTGGAAATGTCATTTGCGGCTTTAGAGAAATAGATATTCATGCTAAATAAGATTTTAGAGATTTCAAATGTCAAATAAAAAGAGCCATTTATAATGTACGTTTAATATATTGAGTTTCTCACAAAAGGAAAAAACCTTTTGACTTTATAAATCAGGGGTGAAATAATGTAATTTTTAGTTTCACACTGCAAAACATTGGTAATAAAAATGGACACTCTGCTCGAATGGAGCATACTTTAGATTCTTCCACTGACACCTAATTGACTGGTTATTAATTCAATTTATTCCGTAAATTAAATATTTCAACGTGAAATATTAAAAATATAACTTCCTGAGTTCCATTCACTTTAAGTGAAGGACGATTCCACGTCGATACACCCATTAATGATTTTACATTAACTTTTACTACTTCCCGCCGAAGAAATGAAACAAAAGAAGTAATGTAACACGATTTTCTCGCAATATTGCATTTCAACCAATAAAGCATTATCGACCAATTGTTCAATTTATTGAAAAAAAAAATTCTTCCACGTATAATTTAATTGCTCTTCAAAAAGAAACTAGACAATTTTCTTTTAAACTTCCTATTTGAATCAAAAAGTGTCAATTAGAATCGACTGGTAATATGTCAAAGTTCTTGCAAACCAACTGCGATAACTTTGACAATAAGTTTTTACCAATCGGAAAACCCACGAGTTCCAGCTGAATCGTGCAATGACGTCATACTCAAAATAATCATTAAACAGAACCGAAGACTTAAATTCGAAATTGCATGATTCGAATTTCTTCTTTCACCAACACTTACATCACAGTCCAATTTAATTGTTAGAGGCTTTTAAGGGAAGAAACTTGAGTAATTAAATGAGTTGTAATAAACTAAGGTGACGTTAAAATGTGGCACACAAGAGTAACATTACACGAAGAACTCGTAACAATTAAACCGTTAACGGATTCCTTTAATAATTCGCATATTTAATTACGTCCTCACACAATGACCTTGAAACATTCTTAACATATTTCCCAATGGCTGGAAACAGCGCGGAGCGTATCGCTAACAAAGAGAAACGACTCGCACGACATTCCCATAGAAATATCGAGTCAACAAGGTTTCGGATAGAAATCGATCTAATGAAGGAAAAAAGAAATAGGTCAACGGTCGAGGATTGCTCGGGTAATAACGGGGGGGGGGGGGGGAAGAAGAGAACAAACGAGATGTAGAAATAAAATAATGGAAGCGATTTTAAAAGGAGCGGAGGAAGCGACGGTGTGAAGTGGTTGAATGAAAACCCGGGCATAAGGATTGAGGGCAGAACGATGGAGGCTCGGTAATGACGCGAGCGACGAGCAGGCGCTGGAAGAGTCGAAGTCAACTAGACAAGGCCCAATCACGCAATGCAAGCAAACCTTTCGAAACTGGTCCCCGTACTCGAATCTTGTGTACACGGGCATTGACACTAGCTAACTCACTCGCAGCCTCGCAATCGATCGTGCGAACGACTGACCTGGTTTTCCGTGTTGAGTAGTTTGAGCTGCTCGTTAATGAGGCTGTACTTGGTGCTTTCCTCTTTGCGGAGCGCGCGTTCCTTCTTGAGCTCGGGACTCCAGAAGGTCTTGATACTGTGCATCGAGCTGCCCAATTTTTGGTTGGTCAATTCCAGCTCCTTCTTAAGATTACCGAGCTCGCGCTGCAGATCGTTGTTCTGGTGCTGGAGCTCGCCGATGTACCCGCTGCCATCCCTGAGCATGTGCGGGTTGGGGCTCTGCCTGGCCGACCTGGGCCCGTAGAGGTCGTCCTCGAGGTAGAGGCTGCGTTCGCGGCTGCGTTCGTGCGGGTCCCGAATGGGTACGAACTCGCGATCGTGGTCGAGCAGGCCCGCCGAGGCCCGGTCCAGGCTGGTGTATCGCGCGGACATGCCCGCGGTATTGTTCATGGCGGGCCTGGACACGCTCCTGGAACGGTGGTGGCCGCCCGGGCCCGTCGACATGCTGCGGCCGCGTTGCTCGTCGAGCATCATCACGGGACTGCCGAGTTCGTCGTCGCGCGAATAATACGGGCTGCCGAGTTGGTGGTGATGGTAGCTGCCATAACCCAAGTGCTCCGGCGAATTGTTGCCGCTTCTGGTGCCGCGTTTGCGACCAGACAGCGGACTCGCGCGCCCGCTGGCATAACTCCTCGAGGGACTGCGGTCGACGGTGGGTAACTCGGCAACGCGCCGACCGCTCCTCGGCGAACGGCTACCGCCACCTGGACCTATCGCTCCTCCGCTCGAGTAGGGGTCCCTTGACATCATCTAGCTACCTTTTCCCCGACCTCCCCCTCCCCTCGGCCAACCACCGCCGCCGCCGCCGCCGCCGCCGCCGCCTCCACCACCACCTCCTCCTCCTCCTCCTCCTCCTTCTTCTTTCTCCTTCTCCTCCGCGTCTTCCTCTTCTTATATTCGATCGTTCGGCGAACGATTCTCGCGCGCAAACTCCACCAGAAACGCACACGCGTCAACCCCTTCGGTCTCTCTGCCCTCCTGCCCAAAAAGATACCCGGTCTCCGCTCGATGAGCCACCGACGTCAGGCCCGCGCATCCTCCGGGCCCGCTATCCGTGGCTTCTCCGCTCCCGCAGCCGGCGTGCCCCTCGGCCCCTCCCCATTTTCGCGCCCTCCGGCCTCCCTACGATTGTGCCCGCTGACCAACCACCCGATACTCCAATGCCGTACTATGCGCCGCAGTTCAATGACACCAGCCCCATTGGCGCCACTACTCCCGCTGTCCCTGGCACCCTCCAGCGGTCTCACCGGAATCCACAGGCCTCAGCGAGTCATTGGTCCCCAACGCGAGCAACCAACTATCACCACCGAAAGGTGTTTGACCCCTCGCGAGCTCGTCCAATCGATCCCTGACCCTCTTTCGTCGGCTTCCAGCCCATCGAGAGCCAACTCCGGCTCAAGTCCGGCCGCGCTCCGGCTTCAACTGGCCTCCGCTTCGCCCTCCAATGGATCCCCCTCGCATCCGGCAACTCGATCCTTTTTCCTCTTTTTACCCAAGAACTTATTATCGGTGGTGCTTTCCAATAGGAGGACCCTCGAGGGCACGCCAAATCGAGCCTGCTCTTAAGTCCGCTTCCGGCTTCCTCATTCCCGGCTCCAATCTCAGAAAGCGTTCACCAGTGACGCCCCGTTCACTGAACCCAACGCACCGCTCTCGACACCAACCAATCCGCGTCGACTTCAATTAATAGAGATCGACGGCACGACAGATCCGCGCGCACTAACGATAGCAGCACCGAGCACGGCACTGGGGGAAAGTCGCCGGCCGAACAACCCCCGCGCGATAGACGGAACGGACGCGCGCGCTAGCGACACCGCCGTCATCCGCCGCAACTACGGCGCCGTGTGTACGTCGCCTCTTTCGGATCTCTTTGTTTCCCGTGCCTTTCCCTCGAGCGATCCAAAGTCTGGGGGCCCCCCCTGACGGGGGTGGAGAGACAGGGAGCACGCTTTACTCCTCGGGTATATATAGACGTGGACGCGTACGCGCGCCGTCTCGTACGCAACCCCCTTTCCAAGCGACTGCGCCGACGTGAATAGAAAGTCGCGGATGCAGGAAGAGAGGTCTTTTGCTCTCGCGCAGAGTTACCAACGTTAATAATCAAGGGGTTCTATGGGGTGTAATGTTTGGTTCAGGGAATTTAGTTTCACCACTTAGTCGAAGGTGGTATATTGTATTTTTCTCTCTTTTTCGACCGTTAATTTTGGGACAAAATTATAAACACTTTTAATTAGTGATTGACGTTTCGACTTTTATCGTAGTCTTTTTCAAAATCCAGTTGTATATCATTCAAAAGTGGTATGCTTCTTGAAATGCTACAAGGTCAGCAATAATAATAATAATTAATCCTCAGATCCTGTTACCTAAAAAAATTATAAATTGATTAATTGAAAGAATTCGCATCGAAAAAAAATCAGTTTTCAAAGTTGCATCAACAAATCTCAATATAAAGAATGAACGTGTGTCAATAAATTATTCGCCATTCAAGTTGAATCCACTAGGCAGGACTTAATGAAAACCAAATTAGATCTTGGCAATCTGTCAATTTCCGGTACGTACGAGGGAAAAAAAAAATGTGACAAAATTGTTTGCCTTATCAAATTAAGGTCACCTCTGTGAAACAAATATTGTCGTAAAAGTAAATAAAGGAAAATTTATTCAATTTTGAGTCGGTCTTCTCTGAGTGCTGAAGAAATGACGGAAATAAATTGACCTCCGAATTGACTTAACATTAACACAAAGTTGACTTGAGTGCGATGCAACATTAGCGATTTCAAAGTTGAATCGAAAGTAACTCCATTTGAATTTTAACGTTGATTCAGCGATACACCAACTTTATCAACGTTAAAGTAACGCTGAAAGTACACTGAAAAGAGATATCATTAGACAAATAATTTGAAAAAATAATCACAAGATCAATCTTTAGTACTTTTGACCTAAAAACTACTACAACAAATTGTATAATATATTGCCCACAAGTTACTATATAATTTTTCTCAGTGTAATAAAATCATTTGCTTTCCAAATACATACCCTTAAATTGGTACAAGAAATAATAATTTATAACATTTTTTTTCTCTCGGTGAATGTGTAACAATCCAAACATATATCCCATTACTTATGTAAAGTCGTGGCCGAAATTTGCAAGATCATCCCCTCGCAAATGGGACCGTCATTTTTCACCCCTGAAGGAACCAAAACTTACCACCCACCCCGTCGACCCTTCCTCAACTTTTTTATCTCTCCCAAGGGTTAATCGATTTCCGATTGTCGGTAGTGCGCCAGAATAACGCGTAACCAAGAACCACGTGGCGCCCGAATCGGATTAATAAAAAGAAATGCAATCATCGGTGACGCGCAGAAGACAATAGCTGGGAAAAGCGAGCATACAAGCGTACATCGTGGCGGACTTGGAAAAGCATCGTCGTCGTAGATTTTGGTTTTATCGGTCAATGACGCGGAAGCTCGAAGAGCTGGCGCGGTCGGAAGGTTGTCCCACGATGGTCGGCCGTAGCGAGTCTCTCCCCTCACTGCCCTCGCGGCCCCGGCTAGTACGATGTCGCAATCAATGAAGCTACGATTCACCGAACAGTGCCGTACCCAATTGTCGTCCCTCATTTCCGCGGGAATAACATTTTTATTCGCCCGACAATGCGGACGTTCCCGCGAACGATCGTCGAATGGATACGATTAAAATGTCAAAGGTCAATTTGTGCGTTAGCTTTGAGAATCGAGATAAAAGATGAACATGGTTTTTAAGGGTACGGATGAAAGGCACGTACCTGCCTCTATGATGGACCAACGTACGGCGGACCAAAGTCAAATTCACGCAAACGCGAACCACGCGTTACAATATACATTTTGTTTTCGGCTAACAATGGCCAGGAAGGAACGCTTTATGCGACACGTTTGAAACGCGATATTCTCGCTTTAGAAAGTTTATTTTATTGAATATAAAAAAAGGGATTGCCTCCTTTCGTTCAGTTTCATTTTACTTGAGAGCACTAAATGAAATTAGATTCGTAAATAACAGTATGGATAAATAATAGATATATTTTAATAAGTTTGTTATATATATCTACCCATGAGTTATTTATTCTGCGATGCAAGCTACCCCATCCTATTATTTGTCCACGGTATCTTTGCTTAACTTGCGATAAATTTAAAGTATTTTTGTCTTGTACCCAAAAAGTCAGCTTTATTGGGTTGTTAGGAAACACTTCCGAGCTTCATTCATTGTAAATTTAACGATACTCTCTGAGAACTAATAAAGGAATTGCGATGATGCATTTATTTTGATATAGTACGTCATCGTTATATGCAAAAGACATTGAAATTTAATTTGCATTTTAATACTTGACTGAAAACGGTGCAGCTAAATGTGCCTTTCTGAGCTTCTTTTTTTTTTGTCAAACGACACTCAATCTGTTCAGTTCGTTTTTATCATAAATTACCCGTCTAATTTCCGCTATAGATGCATTATAATTGTGATGAATATTTATCATCTTAACTTCGAGGACCGTGATTACTTTTATCGCGTCTTAAAGAAATGTTTTTCTTTAAATATTTTAATGAGAAATAAGCTCAAGTGTTAACTACTTGAACGAGCATTTTTTAAGTCATGAACATTGAATATTTTGGCAAAAAATCACCAAATTTTTGTTTATCGACATGGCACTCGCGAAATAATATTTATGGCCTACTTTCAACGTGTATTGATTTGAAATTTATCGAACTAGAACTTATTATCGAAGGGTAAACCCACTCTTAGCCAACTTCAGGTGTAACAAAACAGCAATTCCGATAGTTACCAAATCTTTCGTGGGCTAAAAATTGTAATTTTTTATTAGTATTAAAAGTATCTATAACATTGTTTCAATAGCGCTACAGAATAAAAATATAACGCTAATAACTAATAATATAACATTTTAGTATACTTACAAGCTTTTTTTTAACTTTACTACAAAAAATGTTGTTGAAATTAAATGTCTTTCTCTTTTCAAGCTTTATTAAATAGAAAATTGTAAGATTGTTTTCAAGACACATTTAATTAAAAATCGCAGATCATCACGCAACCTATTTTCCACGAATACGAGATCGATTAGAGCGCAAAAACCTTAACAAAATCAACTTGGAGCGAACTGCCTTCGTCGTCCCAAGTCTTCCTCCATGAGCTGCTCACATTGTTAAAGTCGAACATCGCCTGAAAAAGTATAGGGTAAATTTATATTGAATATATTAAATTTATATTAGTTATTTTGAATTCAAATAAAACAATTTTTCGTCGCATCGAGCAATCTTTGGTTCACATAATAGAAACAAGAAATAGCAATTTGCATGCAAAAGTGACGTACTTTTGAGGCAACGTTTCGCCAGGGCTTCACGTTGCCATTACTAGTACTCATATCTGGAAATTCCGTAAGTCCTCCAACTGCCAGACCAATGTTGATGTAGTACTGCAATGAAAGAAGATCCAATATTTCCATTCCCGGACGGTGCAATTATTTTAATAACAAATAAATAGTCTTTGTCTTCCAATTCAACTATCGACAATTATAGTTTAACTGTATTATAACTATGCTTCAAGTGTATTATAACTACATGTATTAAAATAAACTGAAAAAATATTTTCAGTACTATACAGAATCATAAAATGGATGAATAATTTTATTCAGAAAGTTTAAAGGAAATTGTATCCTTACGGGTTTGTCCAATGGTAAATCAATATCCTTAAAGTCATACTGGACATTATCGACTTTAACAACGATGTGCCGTGGTCGCCATTCAAGTTCATAGTCGTGGAAGTCATAAGACCATGGAATTTCTGAGTATCTTGTTGATCTGCGATTATCATTTGCCAGGCTCGCAGCAGAACCGCCAATGCTTTGAACAACCGCACCACCCCAGATCACATGGCCACTGATGTCTCGTCGGTTCGGATCACGTAGTTCCATGTTCCCAGTAGATGATACCACTCGCAGCTGAACTGATGATTCTGGCTTGAAGTCCATGTCTCTTTCAAAGTCTGTGATCCTTGGCAACGGCTCCAATGTTAATACTTAAAAACATAAAAATAATATTTTTGTTAGTTTTTATGTTGCTACTGTACTTTGATAATATTTTTGTTTTAATAGTTATTTCTAATAGTTATTATAAAATAAAGTAACAACTTCTATTAAATTTCTCTCACTATATACATAAAGTTCTAAATTTAAATCACTGTAAATATGTAGAATAATTTGATATAGGGCTAAAAAATGAAAATGAATTCAAAATATAACGAGAATATCGTGTGGCTTTGCTCGTGGAAAAAGAGAATTCTCTGAACCAGAGAACAACATCGTGCAATGAAGTATTTCTTTCCACACTATGTGCTCTACTAACCAAAAAATGAACGCTGTGAAAATAAATATTTCACAGCGTAATGTTATTTCGCTGATTTAGCAGATTCCTTTTATCCGAAAAAACGATCATTCTAAGTAAAATAACTATATACTTCTACGTCGCAAGTTTGGAATAAACAATATCTTGTAATATTGAATTCTCATTTGCATAATAATGCAGAAATTGATTTAAAACCTTACGCGGATATATCCAATCTCCACGTGGTAATTTAGCACGAATTACAATTCGTCCGTAAGTAAATGCGAAGGACCGCCGGGTATCGATTCTACCGGAGTTCACAGGCGGTAAAATGTTCGATCCTCTTGCTTCTCGTTTGCATTCCGTCGTTTCTGGTCGACCGGTGCATCTATACGAAAATATAAAATCGGTCTGGCGTTAAATCAAACAACGAAATGCAATTAAAAACTGTTTAATGGTTGGAAAGACTGGAAGTTTAATAATATAATAATGTCAGTTTAACAAACGAGAACACACTGCGAGTTTTCCAAAGCTTATAATTTTGATTAAAATCGATTTCCACTGGATTAAAATTGTAATATAAGTTTTTATTACATTGATTATAATAACATTAATAATTTCAAATAAAGAAAAAGTAAAGCAGTGAATTTTTAATATTTTATTGACTTTAAATTCATATTATACTTAAATCTATAATAAAAAAAAAAATGAATAAAATTTGCTTTAATTAAAATTCCATTCATGAAGAATATTTTGAAAATCAATGTCAACTTTTTTGAGCAGTTTAAATATATTTTTATATGAGTGGCACATATGATATTTCCTGAGCTAAAAAAAGTAACATTAGATTCAAAAATAAAAAAAAATTGGCATAATGTCATGCCACGCCAGGATTATTATATATCAATTTTGTTTTCGTGCGATCGATAGAACTTTTGTGTTTTATCGATTAACTGTATTTTAATATCGGATTGACATTCCCATTAAACTCGGCGCAATTAATGAAAAATAATTGAAATTTCTGAAAGGGTGAATGAAAAATGTCAAATACTTGTCCAAAGTCAATGTTCCTTGGCGCAAAAACTCTTCGCCGTGAACTGCTTCCAGCAAAGTCGGTTTAATTATCAATTTGCCATTCTTCAACTTTACGTTACGAGGATAATTACGGTAAACTACAAATTCGTAATCCTGAAAAATGAAGATAATTAAAAAACCAATTTCCACGTAATATTTTCATGGTAAAAATTCCATCTCATATATTATGAAAATGATTGTAGTTACGATTGCAAAGTTAATTGTATCATAGAATAAAAATTAATTTGAGATAATGAGAGATACAAAAATTGCATATAATTTTAAAAATAATAAAATAAACAAAAGCGCCGATGTGTTTACAAATACATCAAAGTGTAACGGCATTTTCTTGCGTCCCTTTGTTGGTTATTGTTTACTAGACTGTGATGGTCGAAAATTCAATGTGTTTTATCATCGAAACCATTAATCCGAGCACCTCACAAAGTTCTACTTTTTCAGAAAAATGCTGCTTTTTTCGCGACATTCTATTCTTGTTATAAATTATTTAAATCATGCATATAACTTAACCGGAGCATCGGAAAATTGTTCGATTATCCGCCAGGTTGACTGATTGATACGGGCGTCGCTGCCAAAATTTTCATGGAACAATAATGAATTCGAACAAACTGTTGTGCTTAAGGCATCTCCTGATGCATCGTAAATTTTTGTTTCTGATTTATCGCAATTTCCACTCCCTACCGAGGGCGTTAATACCTCCACCTTTGATCCATCCATACTATAAAAGTCTAAAAATAATAAATTGATAATAATCCGCACAGTAAATAATTAATTTCCGTATTCAATTATACAATTCTTGTCACGCTTCTGAATTACAGATTACTGTGATTGCAACCCTCGTCTTTAACTCAAGCTGCAAGCATACTCGTCTGTAATCCTATAAAATTATCTGGATAAACTAGAAGAGGAAAAACAGTATTCAAGCCCGTAAGTTTCTTTTGTTAATATTAATTGTGTAATTTTTATTGATGCCACAAATTCCCAAATAAGCCTCTTAGAGCTTTTTTTATTGTTATCTAGGGCCAATATGACATAAATGATTACCTGTAACAATCTTAGTAAAACAGTAAATATTTCAGATTAACAATAATATGAATTACACTATTCAGACTTTAATGAGTTCAAATATTCAAGTATAAATTTATTGCAAAATAGAAAATAATTAATAGTAATATGTGCAAAATTTAATAAAGGAAGTTAAAAGTACAATAAGCAGAGGTTTTAAAATTTTACTGATCATTTCAGATTAATATGCGATAATTTGCGTACCAGAAACTCGATGCTGTTGATCAATCAAGTTGTAGCCAAGACCATTATAGACAACGTGTACCCAGTAATAAATGATGTCGCCTACTTCAAGACTAGTTGTACGATCTTGGTAAGTCCATCGACCATTTCGGGCCTTTGGTATATCCCTAGCTATACTTCCGGCTTCTAAGCCTTCGAAATCTTCGTTTATCTTGACGTGAAATGCCACTAGCGAAATTCCCGACGAATCTAAATAAAAAATAATGAAACGCAGATTAACATAATCTTAAAATTAACGAATTTAAATAATTAAAAATTAGACTTCTTTCTCAGTACACTTACATCTCTTAATTTCAGTTTTACTGTTTTTAAACAACATTTTATGTTATACACAAGTCCTTTGTTTATTTTTAAAATCAGGAAATAATTGGCGTTATTTTCCTCTATTTATATTTATGTCAATTCTCAAAACTTTTGTAAGATTCTTAACATCTGATATATAAATTAAAAGCTTATTAATTTCAAATAAATATAACGTTAAAAAGAAAAATGCTGAAAAACTGCTAACATTGGGACTTTTCAGCTTTTTTCAGTTTTGTCAGAATTTTTCAGCAAATTATTTCCACCAAGGTTCAACTATTAATGTGAAACTATTATTTAAAGTAATAAGTATTTCAATAATTTTACAAATATTTTTTTAGTTTAACAACAAATTTCCTTAAAGCTTAACTAATAATTTGCATACATCTATTCAAATTCTCACATTTTTTGTAATAATCATTCTTCGAAATAATAATCAAAACAAGTTAATTGTACTTATGTTTCTTTTTATACGAGTTAAATTCCTACAACCGGTTTCTTGTCGAGTCGATGAATCCCGACAAAAAAATTATGATCACGATAGAAAAGTTCAATTTCAATTACTTGCCTGGGACGGATATTCTCAGTCCTTTAGGGAAAATTGGTTCCACTTTAGCTTTAGGTGGGTTGTATGTCAGCGCACTACTTCTAAGCGCGCACAACAACAAAAAGAACAATTTTAACTCGTTTATATTTAACATTCTTGACGGGCTCCCTCTGTTCGTCGCAAACGATTGTTTATAATCGAAATGACAGAAAAATTAAGGCACTTATTTTGCTTACTCTTTGCGACACTTGTTTCAGTCATCAAATGTCGCAAAATGTTAGCGCAATGTAGCAGTTGTGAAAGGTTACAGGTCGCGATTTAATCTGCAAGACGTAATTGTATATTTTCCGTATATCGGATAAAACGTTACTGCGCTTTGTGGATCCCAGCATTGCCGCAATATCATCTTGGTCACCTTCACGCACTTGAACGGGGAGCAAGTTGACGTCACTGAAAAAAATGTTTGTCCATATAAATTTGGCGCAACAAAAATTTAACTCTTTTATCATTTTTTGTCAGCAATTGAAATAACGATTTGAAGCAATTGATTTTTGAAAAAACTTGAATTTTGTACATGGTACATTAAGATAAACATTAATTATCACAAGATTAATAATATATGTATGATGTGTTTTTATATAGCAGTTTTCTGCAAATTATTTCTTTAAACACTCGATGAATAAATGTGGAAATTATTGCCTAAATCTTATAAACACTTAATCATTCAATATAAAACATATATCTAATATTAATTTGAAAAAATATTACTTACATTTAACTAAATTCTGTATGACATAATGGGAAAAGTTTTTAGCTAATGTATAACGAATATCCTGTGCTGGTTAAATTAACGATAATAAACAAGTTGCTACATATAATTAATCAATTTCTCTTTGTATTTTTATATGTCCCTTTTTAGAAGGACTGGAATGTACAGTAAAACGATTTTTAATAAAAACAACAAATTTACAACTTTATTAAACAAATTAATACTAGATTAGGCTCGTACTGAAAAATAATATTTACATTTAAAAACTAATAAATATAGTGAAAGTCAATATACCGCAAAAGATATAGCAGACTTTAGACAGCGACAACATTAATATAAAGTTCCTAGCTGTACGTTAGATGGCGCCAAAGTTCTGATTCCTTAGGCATCGCAAAGCTGGGTGACAAATCTAATTTTGAAACATTGTTTGACGTACAATCTAACCTTACTTAATGCGGTAAGTTTACCAAAATTACAAACAATATTGTTTACAAACAGCCATTAATTATAATGAAGGAGGGAAACGACGAAAATTCGGATGCCTGCGATAAACTCTTGAAGAATATAAAAGTTAAATCAGCGAGGACATGCAACAATGAATCGTCTATAGGAATTCGACCGAGACCATTGATATGTAAACCTGGCAATGTTGAATGCAAGTCAGAACCTATTGAAAGGAAATGGCAATGGGCTCCGGGAGCGTGGCAAGATGCAACGAGAACCAGTGCCTTTCAACCTTATAAGGTTTCATTTAATCAACTATTTGAGCTATTACTATACTTACCGCTTGCCTCAAATATCAAACAATTAATGCTTCATTTCAATTACATTTGTTTCCCTTAATGGCTATCTGATTTTTATTTAATATCAATTTTAGTAATAACAATTGGATTTCTTAAATAGGAATATCATTGTTTTGAGCATTAAAAATTGATTAAAAAAGATGAACTTTCCAGCAGTTAACAAATGTCATGTCAATAAACATTTAAATTACAATTAATTTTGTGTTTACTCTGATCATTAAGTTGTTTAAATTCTTTTAAATTATATAAAAATGCCTGATATGATTTTTCTTTATTTATAATTTAAAATATCGTATTATTGTTATGAATCCATTGTATATGACATTCACATCATTACACTACATTACATACACAACTAAGCAGCGAACCATCATTGAAGACATCCACAGAAGATAATACAATTTAAATTACCCTCTAAAAACGATAGGAAATGAAAATGTTGTGACGTTTTCAAAATAATTCAGTATATAAATATTACAAGTATATAAATCTTTTAAGGTTTAAGATTTGTTTTCAATTTAATTAAACAAATAAAATGTTTCATGGGAAATGAAATATATAATTATTATAAAATCAAAATAAATAAATTTGTCTGATATTTTATTTACATGTCTAATATATTCTTTAATAATAAATAATTTAAATCATTGATTGAACTCTTAATTATAGTTATATATATAACTAATATATTACATGTAAATAATGTATAGCTAAAACATGTTCATAGTAAAATTAATACTTATGTGTAAGAATTAAATGAACACTTTTATACAAAAATAACATATTGTTCTTTTCACTACAACAAAATAATTTTACACCGGGTAATATCACAATTTACTATTTAAACTGTGTTGTTACATTCTTAAGTTAAAAGAAAGAAAACAATATTTCCAACTATTTTCAATTTCATTTTAATTTTTGCAATATAATTATTAAATATTTAAATTAATTGATTCTCGATTGATACAATGAACAAAAATTTCAGAAATTATGGATTCAGAAAGTAAACAAAATAAAGACCTAAAATTTAACAAATATTTAACAGTACGTATACAAGAATATTTAACGTCAAATAAACTTGAATGAATATCCATGTAGAAAAAAAAACAAACAGGCCAAACTTGGCACAATCAATCAAACTTGGATCACAATTGACCCATGTTAGGCCTGTAAATTATTATTAATAGCAAATAACACCTTTTTTTCTATATGGGTTATGTTATGGAAATTAACACTTCAGACTGCATGTGAATAACTATTAGTACCTTGAATAAGTACTCGCTGTTTTTTTACAAAATAGAAACTTTATTTAAAATATATGGAACAAAAATATTTCATTTAAAGTATTGCCCATCACTAGAGACCACTTTCTCCCATCTTTCTGGCACTACATGAATCCCGCGTTGGAAAAACGACATGTCTTTTGAGGCTATCCAAGAATCGATCCATTTTTTAGCTTCTTCGTAAGAATGAAACCGCTGGTAGAGTATTGCTATTGCCATCTTTGAAGAAACAGCGAGAACTTATTCAAGGTCCTAATAAAATTAATGCAAACTAATTTAAATAAGTTTATTTTGAACATTAATTGTGTTCAAATGTATTATGCTTAATTCTATTTTATATTTATGACCATGTATACAACATTATTGAAACCTAAATGAATGTTAAAAGAAAAGTATTTGTACCCTTTAAATATGGATAACTGAGCAAAAATATCAGTTTTGACTCTCCTCATGGTGTAAGTGTACATGCTCATAACTGAATTGCTTGAAAACTTAAAAAGAATTCATAATTTCAATAAATTTATATTAATATGATTCTTATAGTAATTATCATCAGTTTTTTTTACTTAATTACCAAAACAGTAACATTAAACAAAATTATGTTTTACAAACAATGAATTTTATTACATGTTTATTACATGTAAATATAAAAAAACATGCGTTTTTATAATAGTTTTAAATATAGTTTTCGCAATTATATTTCAGTTTAATACCATTCAAGTAAATAAGTGTTTTATTAAATTAGCAAACAATAAGATTTTAATGAGATTTGAAGAATCATCTTAATATTTATCAGAAATAATAAAGAAGGGAAAAAATAAAAAAAATACTGTGCTTTGTTCAAAACAGCCATCAACATTACTTACCAATTTACAAAGAGGAAATACAAGAACGGAAGTCCCTACAGCAGATGAAGAGAGCAGTATTACATTTTATACATTAGCTGGTCAAGGGGAACTTACAGAGGATCATATAGAACAAGGTAGGTTTTTAATGAAATTATTCTTTTGTTTTTGTTTACTCTGTAAAAATACATATTATACTATATTGAAACGGTACATTATGCAACAAGTGTGGAAAATTAACAGATACTGAACTAGTGAATGACAACTCATGTTTTAGGTCTTTAATTTTCTATACTCATTGCACGCAATACTTTCCATAAAACGTGTGAAACACTTTAAATAATTTGAAATATTAAAAACACTTTTAGTATTGTTCTGAAATTGATTAGTTTCTGAACACTAAACTGCATAGAAAAGCAGTAATTTCTGAGCACATGTTATGAATAAATTTAAGTTGTTGAAGCAGGATCATTGGATAAACCAGATGAAAACGGATTAACAGCTTTAATGTGGTCAGCTGGTTACGGTCAGTTAAACAGTACACGTCTATTACTAAAGGCAGGTGCCGACAAAGAATTCTGGGGAGCAAAAGGAGAAACGGCATTACACTTAGCAGCGGCCCACGGTCATTATGATGTTGTTAAATTACTATTAAGCCATGGTGCCGATGTTGATGCGGAAGAAGAGGTAAAAAGAAAAAAGAATAGACTTCTAAAAATTAAATTGTTCTCCTAGTGGAAATAATTTGCTGAAAAATGTTGAGAAACGCTGAAAAACACTGAGAACCTGCCAAAACTGGGACTTTTCAACATTTTTCATCATTCATTTCCACAAGGGTCATCTTAAAAATAAATTTTATTTGGTTAGCTATATTTCATTAATTTAATAGCATAAATTATCTATTTAGGAAGGAAATACACCTTTGATTTATGCAGCAAACGGTGATCATCCTCACATATGTTATGAATTACTATGTAAAGGAGCTGATTTAACACATCGTAATGTTCATGAAGTTACTGCGCTTCAAATAGCAATATCAAAAGGGTCAGCGCAAGGTATAATTTGTCCAACTATTAAACAAAATTAATTTTATTAAATAAAAACGTACTTTATTTGTGCAGTAAAAACAAGTCATTTTTGTACATTTTTTTCACCGAAGAATGCGTTATTCTCAATAGAAGATTAATTTTTTTTTTAATATTTTCTTTTATTTTTTCAGCAAAAGCTGTTCTTCTGAATCACATAGTTCAAGAAGTACTCCAAAATCCTATAGAATTAATTTAAAATATTGAAAATATTTATATGTAGACTGGCGTCAAGTTGAATGTTAATTGACTGTAAATAGTTCTTAATTCCAATAGTATAAACTGCCTAATTATTGAACATTTACCTGATTCTCCGAGATTAATCAATATAAGTAATTGTCGCAATACTATTTTTTAAAATAGTAATTATAAACAGTTTATATTTTAACCCGCCAAAAGTGTTCAATAATGACGTATAATTTCAATAATTAAGCAGATTATGTTATTATGTACAAAAACTAACAATTTGATATAGTTATAATATTTATAACTAGACTATTAAGTAAGTTCACATGGTGTCTATAGATTAACTTAAAATGGTTATATAATAATTAATAATTGCATCTATTTTTTATACAGTTCTTAATATTTTATCATAAACGTTCTTACTCTACAATTTCAATTGTAATTTCAAAGAAAATATTTATTTTACACAGGGATAGAGATTGAGTAAATTGCTCCTTTAGTACTTAGCTCTTATAACGGAAACTCAAAAATTTAAAAATCAGAATTAAAATGTAATATAAATAACATAGGAATAAAATAGTGTTAAACTATACAAAATAAGAATATAATTTTTTAATAAAATTAATATTATATTCTGTAACTAAACGCGTTTTTGATCATGTCGTAAGATTGGTATAAACAAAAATACATTATATCAAAATAATTGAACTGGCGTCTTTTCTTTATATAAATATTTATTTTATATATTAAAGTAATTATGATAGATTATTTTAATACAAATGAAATTATAGCAAATTTTTTATTGTTTAATCTTTATTGTAATAAACGTTGTACATAAAGGAATAAAACTCGAGTTATTCATATTCAACCTTAATCTACCAAAAAAAAGCTTTTTAATTAAGTAAATTTTTTATAATTATTTCTTTTTAATATTTTTCATTTTGGTAATTTTTAGTAAAATAATTAATTTACTAATTTTATAATAATAAAACACATAAGAATTTAAATTATGTGCATTATTAATATCAAAACTAACCATCTTAAAAATGAAGAATTAAAACATACCCTAGTGGAAATGATTTGCTGAAAACGCTGTAAAAAGCTGAAAATTGCTAGAAATTATTTAAAAATAGTGAAAATCTGCTAAATTTGGGACTTTTAGTTTTTTCAGCATTTAACTGCTTTACATTCGCCTATATTATTTTTATATGAAAAGTATGATTCTGAAAGTTAACTATTAATATTAAAATAAGTTTATTTTCATATACAAGTTATGTACATTTTACTTCTATCTAAGCCATATGTTATATTAAACAAATAAATTTACACAATTATCAAGTTTTCACGACCTTAAAATTACAATACAAATAAGAATTATATTCTTGTACAGTTATTACAGTTACTAATTAAAAAAAAAAAGCAAAATTACTAAAAAAAATCATGAGGTCATATAGCCAAGGGTTCGATATCGTGCCTTGTTGGGAAATGGTACAATCCAGCCATGGTTTCTTGTAATACACGCAAGCAAGCAATATTTTCCGTGAAACCTCCGCTTCTTTCAGGCGTTGTTGCTGCGCGAACATTTGTGAGGTATCCCCGTGATTGTAATTCATTCCACGTTGGTGGTTCAGGACCTTCAATTTCTTGCTTAAGAGGTACATAAGAGAACAGTGGCCCTTCTTCGATCTTTGGAATGGCACTCAACTGTCCACTTTGACTACCAAATTTAATTCCAGTACTGAATTGTGTCACCTTTATTACAGGTGCTATCTTCTCCTCCTCTTTTACAGCTTGCATCGAAGTTGCAAAATTTTCCACAATATTTCGAGCATTTTCTTCGGAGAAAATAAGTTCATTGATGAGAGATTCTTTGTTTTGCTTTTTGCGCTTTTTAATTTCTAGTTCCTGTCGTACTAAATCCTCGCGTCGTTGCTGCTCCAGCTGCTTTTCCATTTCCAACATTTCATCTATTTCATTATCTCTCTTACCCAGTTTTGATTTATTTTTAATTATTTGTTCTTTGTTTTCCCTTTTATATTGATCAATTTTTTTATTCGTTTCAAGAACATCAATTTCGTTAGCTAAATTAAATATAATGGTTTCGACTTCTTCGAGGTAATCGTTATATTCTCGGAGTGTTGCAAAATCTTCTTCTTTTTTATTAAAATCTCTTAAAATCTTTTTACGAATGTTTACTTCTTTTTCTACCATAGGATCTTCAAAAAGTTGGACCCGAAAGTTTATCCTTCGTAAAGGAATGCCACATTCTGGGCAAGTTCCAGATCCTGAATAGATATATTTTATTTAATTATTAATTCAAATATTATATTATTATTCCACAAATAATATTATTTCAAGAATTATAATGAAAATAACATTTAAACTTAGTAAATTATTAATGAAAATTAATTATTACAAAACTTTGATGGGTATTAATACATTACTTATTATTAAAATTAATTTAACTTTGACATATCAATTCAAAGATAATGTAATACTTAATATAGAACAAAATCTAGTAAAGAATTTAAGTTTACCTTTGAGAAAAAGTAGATCTACACAACTCTCACACAATGTGTGACCGCAAACATTGACCATCAATTTTAACGATGGATTTCTGTATTTTGTTGTTTTGCATCGTGGACAGGCTTGATCGTCCATTTTATTCCTTTTTATATAATTATAATATAAAATTAAATACAACTTTATAATTGTATTAAGAAACAACTTCAGACATTTTAAGGTTATAACTTCACTATGACACAGTTGTATACTGTCTTATATATATACAGGTTTTTATTGGTTTTTATCCACAGTCATTGGGTGCTTCCAGAATGCTCTTGCCCTGCAGATTCTGCACCATTCTGCACTGCAAGAGACATTCCGGAAACACCCATATATACACTTTACTATAGATATTTATTCGTTATTTTGCCGCTAGTTGGCATTGTCATCTAAGTTCCTTGTCGAATTTCAATATGGCAGTACAATAACATATTCGCGGACTTTAAAATTTAAATGAAATATTAACAAAGCGTGACATTGTAAATACTATATATATACAGTCGACTTCCACACATTTGCCATTCACTTATTTTTCTTCCACACATTTTCTGCTTTTTCTTTCACACATTTGCTGTTTACGGTTTGGAACTGCCAATCAGTTTCTGCCAACCTTTTATTTCAACCAATCAGTTTCTTCACCGGAACAGAAAATGTGTGAATGTTTCCGGTCCCGAAAACAGCAAATGTGTGGAAATCGAATGTATATATATTATTAACGGAAAATATTTGCAGCCAATATCGAATATTATATATATTATATATATATATATATATATATATATATATTAATATGTATAAAATATTATATATTTAATCTTATATAATTCAAACATTTTACACAATTGTTATACACAGAATTAATTTTAAAATTCAACTTTTTTGCGTCTTTAAACAATGTTCAAATATTGGTGGGAACGTTCCTACCGTAGGCGCATGCGTTTTTAATGAATTTTAAACGGCACATCTACCGGAATCACGCGACCTCTGGTGTAAATTGTGTAAACATTTGTCCGTTCATTGAGCAGTGTCTGTCTAATCGTTTCATTGTAACGTCTAGTTTCGATTGGGTACGGTTGTGTGTATTATTTGTGTTGTGTTCATTGACACAAGTTAAACCATCCGTCTAAATAACAACGATTAAAACTACTGCAGTGTCGAGTGGACGATTAGTTGATTTCATATTTTGAAAACCGTGAATCTCCCATAGTCGGGGAGGTAAGTGTTATTACGTCATGTTTAAATACGCGGACACATCTTGATATCGATCGAAACAATTTCCAGAATGTACCGATGACGCATTGACGGACGTGTGCGATTGGAAAATATCCACCCTCATGTCACTATTCAGTGATCATATTACAGAATGTGCCATAAATTGTGTAAATACGTGTTATCAATGGCGCGTCATTCTATCTTGTTGGCTTACATTGTCACGTTTCACGTATAACCTAAATGCATGTGTAACAAATCATGCAATTTCGATAAAGGAGGAAAAACTTTTTCTAACATAACGGTCAAAGCAAGAAATTGAGTCGCAAATATATAAATTCGTGTCCATATGCAACATTTTTTTTATATCCTGCAAATTACTGCAATGTTGACCTATTTACGAATATATATTTGTTTTAATTTTATTGTTTATTGCCAATGATTGATATACGAGATTCAGTTGTAAAAAAGGAAAGAAACAGGATCACTAAATGATATAAGCTATAATTATGTTTACGTTGTATGTATGTCCTCCATATTTTCTGCTCCGACTTTTCATGCGTCTACTAAATTTTTGCATTAGTTACGTCATATGCGCAGTTATTTGAAGTATTTATAAGGCTTTATTTTTGAGCTTATTTTAAGCTTAATGCCACATTAATTAAAAAAGAGTTTAAATTCAAGTATTTAGGGAGCTTTTTCTGTATTATATTTAATTGAATATAATACATTTTGTTGATGAATATTTTCAATCAATAATATTACTGATTCAAAAATAAAAAGTAAAAAGCGTAAACATGGTTAAAGGCAAATATTTTGGGAAATAAACATTAAATTCTTAATATATTCTGTAGTGTATTGATAGATAAATTGAAATATAGTTAAGTTCATATATATTAAAATGATGTTAAATAAAAGATTAAAGGTACCAGATTGTTTTAAAAATAGATTATTTTATAGTATTAATAAATTCTAAAACTTTGGTTTGCCATAAGGTTAGTGTACCTGATACTGTATAGTAAAAAAGCTAATGTAAAAACATTCCCTGCATTTAAAATCACTATAGTGGGAAATTAATATATATATATATATATAACTGGAAGTAGACATTCATTAATTATATTTGAAGATATATTTGAAACTATGATTTCATCATTGATAGATTTATAATAATTTTAAGTAAATTAAATTATTTAAACTTAATATGTAAACTATTGAAATTAATACATTATTAGTAAAAATACATATTTTTATTTAACAATAAAATTTAGAAACAAGTATAGAATAAGGATAAATGTGTAATAAAGTGTATTAATATTTTCATCCATTAAATTTAACCCGGTTTTAATTACTAAAAAATCATTATAAAAGTAGGGCATTCTATTTGCAAATTTTTGCAAAATATTTGTTCTTAGGAATTAATTAATATAACATTTAAGTAATTGTTCTGAAATTTTATATTTCTTAATGGTTAATAAGTAGTAATTATTATAATGTTAGAATTATTATTTAGTAATGATGTAAAAAAGGACAATGACAATTTCTTTTTGATTTATTGTCTGAATATTGTAATTTAATGCCTTATCCTGTAAATGTTGATAACCATTATTTATTCTGATGATAATATTTTATAGTTTAGTGATTTACAATTGCGTTATGACCTTTCAGACCTAGACCTACTGATCAAACTTTTAGATTCGATCATGTGTATAGTACATACATAACATTAATCTAGGGACATTTATATATATATACATACATATTCATTGTAAAGTTGCGTCATAAATAAAGATATACCAAATATTCTTACAACTATTTTTGCATATATATGCTAAGTACTTTTAAATATGTAAAGACACATATTTTGTTGCAAACATTATTTATATTTAATAAACATTAACGTCTAAAGTAAACTACAGAATTGCTTTCTTTGTATATTTTTGCAATTAATTTGTTTATTTAGGACTAATTACTTTTACTTTACACCAATAGTGAATGGATTTGGCAAAATTACATGTTAATTTTTATGTATTATTTAAATAAGAAATTTCATGACATTATTTTCATATATTCCTTCAAGATTTATAAAATCCCCAGTTATAAATACATTGTTAATGACTTATACATTGTTTAAACTGATGCTCTTAAATTACTTATTAATCATAAGTTCAATTAACTGTAGTTTTAAAATATTTTAACTGAATGGATAAAATATTTTCATTGGACTGAAGTATGAAACGTTTTCAAAATAAAATAATTTAAAAATATAATTAACATTAATATTTAATTAATTAATTAATTGGGACACTTACTTAAAATAATAATTAATGAAAACTTTTGACAATATTTCAATAGAATTGTGGAACTTGAAAATCAATGCCAAAATAATAATGCTGTTACTGTTGCCAAATATAATTGATCAATAAAGGACTTTCCTCTTAAACTAAGAATCAGCTAAAGCTTATATTGTGTGTCTTTTGTTTGTTTTTGAACAATTTTTCCAGATTATAGTTCATTATATTAAAATATCAGTTCTGTTGATTTGTTCAAATAAAAATCTTTCATTGATTATTATTATTTAATTAATATTTTTTTATTTATTGTAATTGTTTTAGTCTGTTTCTTATTTACTAATTATAATTTACTTAAATTTTAATTTTCTTTAATTATTAGACAATTCGTTTAACCGAGAAGAAATCAATTTAGAAGAGTTATTATTATGAAAATAACAAGAACAAGAGAAGAGGAGAATTTGTCATAATAGCAAATTAATATAATAAACATTCATATATATCATATCCATTTATAAAGAAAACATATGTTTTCTTACTGCTTCTGTATCTGTGTCACTACTGCATCTGTATCACTAACGTGCTTATGTATCATTGGCAGGATCATTCATTTATACACTTTCATTAATTTTTAGTTGCAAACTTCCATGATAACATAGATAAAATTTACATACACTAAAAATTACCATGCATATTACATTTAATTCAGTGTTTTTAATTTCAATTTGATGTTGATTTGCAAAAATTTTTATGGCAGAAAATTTTATGCTGATTTATAAAACTTTGACCTAGTTGCTTGTGATAATGCTTTCAAGGTTTACAATAAACAAACTTTCAGCTTCATATTCTTTATAAGAATACTAATAATTCATGTTAAAATCTTGACTAAATATTAATAATCTGATTTCTGTGATAAATCTGTCTTTAATTAGTTTAAATTATACTTTGCTCCAATAAAACTGATGTAGATATTGCTTGAACCTGTATTCCATTAGAATTGAAAAAATTACTTTAATTTTGGAATAATTTAGACCTGCAATGAAAAAAAAACAAAAAACAGCACAATGTAAATGTCATATTATTTGAATGTCAAGCCAGCAAACATATTGACTAACTGAATTATTATTACATATTAGTTTGAAAAAAGGAATATAAATAAATAAAAACTTATAATTTTGTGTGTGTATATATATTGAGAAAAATAAAACAGTAAAAGCAGCTATGAATCTGAAGTTAAAAGCTGAAACCCATTAACTCATTATGTTATAATTTAATTGAAACGTGTACACTAACTGGCGTTTGTTATACTTCAACTTATATCAATAATTGCTGAAAATAATTCATCACGTTAACGTAATTCTTTATCAACGAGACATGCGCTTTATCGTTTAAATGATCAATTAAAATGTTTAATCTTATACTGATCGAACTCAACGAAACGTGTTTATAAATTTGAGTATCGGTAATGAACCAAGATTACGCAACTCTCATTGTAACTAATTCATACGCGGTGAATCATATAAAATTTAAAACGACATCACAAAAGGAAATGAAAAATTGATAGCTTGGGATTTTTTCAGCTAAACCAAGATGTCAAATTGGCAGAACAACCCAAACACAGGATACTATCCAGGGCAAGGTTATTATCAACAAGGTTTTTGTTTTTCTTTGTGTTTTATCATTTTATCTTTTTTTTTTATATTAGATTATTATTTTTTTAATAGTTTTAAGTACAATCGTCGACTAGGATTTGTTAGTATTTTATAAAAGTATATGATAAAATGATCAAAACACAATCACTTATGTATGCATGTGTGCACTTAATAAAAACGTTAGTTTTACAGTTGCAGTAGGTGTCAGGTAAGATTGTGTGCAAAATTTCTCGTTATATAATATATAACAAAGGTTCCGTTCGCCATTGTTTGAAAAAAATAAGAATTATAAAAATAAATACTAACATTTTAGAAATTACGTTTTTTTTCTTTACATACTGGAAATATGAAAATAGGAATAGCAGATGTCATGTAATATGTAAACATCCGGAATTATTTTGCATTTTCAAAATAATGTAAATAACAAAAGTACAGCTTTTCGAGCCTAATTAGTAGAAGTACTAATTCATACTCGTGAATCATATAAAATTTACAAAGATATCACACAGGAAACGAAAGTTGATAAAAGATGGATTATCGTAGTTAATTAAGGTGATTCTTCAATGCGAGACGTCAAAAACGCCAGTTGGTACCCAGTCTTGGGTAGTGAATATAATTGCACCAAAATTTGATAGGATATAAATAAAAATAACTATATTTATATAAATATAATTATTATTTATATATATATATGGATGTGAAATTTATAGTTTGAGGACCTTTTGTGATTTCAAAGATGTCATCAAAATAGTTAAGTATGAAGGACGTGTCATTTTGAAGACGCTGCCGACCAACACGGCCCCACTGTTGTTAGTTTAGTTAGATTTTAAAAAAATAGATGGCGCGGGGTTGTAGCTCCCCTAGAATTTTCTACTGGCCAATTTCAAATTTTCCACCAAAATGAAAAAATTACATCATAATATAATCTCTAGGAGTGTAACTTATGTATATGTATAAAAAAAATAGTTATAAAAAATTGAAAGAGTTATCTTTCTTTGTACCGCATATATATTTATTAAATTTGCAAAATTAAAGTTACATTTTGACAAATGAAGTATATCCAATGATTCTCTCAATTTTACATTGCATTATGTCAAATTTTGGTTTAATTATGTTCGTTAATTAATCCTGGGTACCGAACGGCGTTTTTGATATGCACCGATGAATATTCTTGAATCTCCATCTATTTTACAGAACTAAGACTTAGCAGGGTTGCCACGTTTTTGTATCTGCTTCCAGTGTTATCAACATGATTTAGCAAAAGCGTGAAAGACGTAAATATTTCTGGTTGCTCTGTGAAATAATTCCCGCCTTTCGATGTTTAAATTCAAATTAAAGAATATTGTTAACATTAAATTAATAAATGACACATTTTATATGTAAATTGAATGATTATACTTCAAAATTTAGTTAAATATCTTTTTTAATTGTTTTAAATGATTATTATACACTAGATTTTTTAATTCTCATATAATTATTGTTCTTTGTATTATTATTTTATTCGATTGTTAAATATCGCTTCTAATTGAAATTTTATTTTAGTTTTTCGTTAGCTGTACGTAAGTTCAGATCAAGTATATTGAAATATCGAGCATTCTTATTGTATTCCTTACAAAATTTAAACATTTTTATTTCTTGCGGAACTCAGTAAATAATTTGTAAAATAAGTTTCAAAATATGGTGATATTAAAGATATATTAACAAAATCTTTTCATAATAGAAATTTTGGGATATAGTACATATTAAAATGAATAATAATTGCAGTTATCAAGAAAATCTCCAAATTCAAATCACGAATGTGTTATACTAGTGCACAATTATGACACATTAAATGTGACAATTTAAAGTACCCTCAAATTTTTTCATACATTGATTGTGTTTAGTTATATAGAAATAGATATATTATGTTATTAATTTTTGTTGATATATATAGTAAGTATAATACAAAAAGTAATAATAATAATAATTTTCTCGCAGGTCAAGGAGCTTATCCAGGTTATCCGCCAAATCCAGGTTATCCACCGAACCAAGGCTATCCACCGAACCAAGGCTATCCACCGAACCAAGGCTATCCGCAAAATCCGTATCCTCCACCATACGCGAGTGGCGGAGATCAACCAGGTAATCTATTTTTAACAATATTTATCTTGTGCTAATATTTGTAAAAAGATATTTAACTTTGTGTCGTAGTCATTTTGGTCTATACAGTGATTGATAATATGAAGTATTTATATAAAACTTCTAATAATTCTTCTAATAAGAGTCTTTTTATCGTAAGAATTAACATTAAAAGTGAATATGTTATATAGAACTAATTTCTATGTATTATATATCTCTAATATCAATTAAGAATAGCAGTAGCATTTTTGGTTTAAATTCATTTAATTTTGTTTTTAATGATAAGTCTTTGTAGTGATAAAAATAAAAATTAATGCGAGTCTAAGAATTAAGTCAATTATATTGATGCAAATATTTATAGGATATATGTTTACTTTATGAAATTGAAATATATTAGTGATTTAATCTAAGCTTGTGTAGGTGAAAGTATAACAATAATAATAATAAATAAATATTTTAGGTCTCTATCAGACTTTAAATGAGAATCAGATTAAATGTTCCACTTAGAAAAACTAATAATTGATTTAAGGTTTAATTTTAAAGGTCACATAATAATGATGATGTGTGCTTATTAGGTCCCGGATTTATTTTACCGGGTGCACTGTCTCACGAAGCGCCAACTAATCAAGGAACAATGTACGGTTCAAATGTAGAAGACCCACAGGGTGAGGTCAAAGGGTTTGATTTTACTGACACCACAATTCGAAATGGATTTATCAGGTCAGTAATTTGACATAGATGTCGAGTGGAAAATTGAGTACGAATCAAACCAGCTTATTATTTGACTTTTTCTAGTATATTTCATTGAAGTTTTTGTTTAAATGATGGAAAAATATAATAAAATATCCATTTCTTTATAGATGAAATAAAGATGTGATATTTATAAAAAAATATATAAAAAGTTAAAATATAAATGGGTATGTAATTAGTTGACGATTTTTTTTTTCTTTCCCTTTCTAGCCCTTTACTTTTTGTTGGAAAACAAAATAAATTGTTAGGTTTTTATCCACAAATAAGATACATTTATATAAATTTGCCTTTTTCTTTTAATCAGTAAAAGTTGTCACTCGCAAACGTTGTATGAACTTATAATTATTTATATTAAATTTTTTAATTAAATTGTTTTGAACTTTTCAGGAAGGTGTACTCCATATTGATGTGCCAGCTTCTAATTACTTTGTGCATGATTTCGGTATTCATGTATCATAAAGTACCCGTACGGAAATATCTCTTACACCATCAAGAAATAATATGGATTGCATTTATTGGGACATTCGTCCTTATTTTGTGTATGGCGTGTTGCAGTTCCGTACGACGCAAGTCCCCTATGAATTTTATATTTTTGTTCTTGTTCACTTTAGCAGAAGGATTCCTTTTAGGCGTTGTATCTACCAATTATGACAAAGAGGAGGTAACGTATTGAAAATAATTAATAACATCAAATTTCAACTATTAAATTGCTTACAGAAAATGTTAATAAACATTTTAGTTTAAATTAAGTTAAAAAAACTTAATTTAATTTTTGTTCTTAAAAAAATTATAAAATTGATACAATTTCGAATGTTGCTTCATTATATGTGCTCAGTTTCAAAAGCGCTTCATTCTTCACTTCTGTAAATAATATATATATATTTTTAATGTTACAAATGATATTAGTAATTAATTATCTTTATATAAATATTTACATATAATCGTTATTGTAAATTTTAGGTGCTTATGGCTGTAGGTATGACGGCTGTGATATGTTTAGGCCTTACGTTATTTGCATTCCAAACAAAATGGGACTTCACTGGCATGGGTACAGTCTTATTTGTGGGACTTTTAATTGTAATGCTGTTTGGAATCGTTTTGGCCATTGTCGGAAAAGGAAAAATCATGTCTATAGTGTATTCGAGTATTGCGGCATTTATATTTGCCATGTACCTCGTTTATGACACGCAACTTATGATGGGTGGGAAGCACAAATACTCCATTTCTCCTGAGGAGTATATTTTCGCCGCACTCAACCTTTACCTTGACATCGTCCAAATCTTCATTCACATTTTGTCAATAATAGGAGCGTCTAGAGATTAGAAGCAATAAATCGTAACATTGCAAAAGAAAAATTGTGAGAAGAAAAAAATTAACAATAAATTCATACTCCATTTCTTGTTCCATTATCGCAAAAAGACTTTTAAGATGGTCCTTGTTGTGGTAAAATTTTATTGTAATAAAATATTGAAATTAAACAAGAAAATGGAAGCTTAAGAGGAAAAAAAATACCTTTATATACCTAGTATTAAAACGCATCGTTACATTTAGATGTAATTTTTATTTCAAATTTCATCTAAAACGTACGGAAGCGATTTTGGTGCGTTTTTTAAGCGACTGATTCACGCACATCAGATCGGATCTCATACGTTTTCCTGTTTTTAGATATATAATTTTTTTTTATTATTATTATTTCTGTAAATGAGTTTTACATACTTTCATTATAATATTTAATATTAGTTTTAAGCATCGTTGTTTGATTACCTCCAGAGATTTGTTGATGGATCGCTCTTGAGTATAAAGGATGAATTTTATTTTACATTAAATTGTGAAGACGCACATAAATGAAATATTAACAGAAGCTTCTTTTAAAAATTTAACTGCAAAATTGTACGCGAAGAGCAAACTGTCAATTAATCTCAGTTTAATGAAATGTTCCTTTTTTTTTTCCTCCCACCCTCTCCCTTAATGGAGTAATTTACACTTTTGTACCTTTTTGACAAGTGTTACCATCTGTTTGTGGGTGGTTACGTTTATTAAAAAATTTTTGAATGAAGTTTACAAAATTAAGATGCAATGTAGATTCATTAAAGCAGTATTCGGTATCGACTAAGGCGTTTTCGCAAGGCTTTACATGTTTTAATTCTTCTCATAAATAGCAATTTTTCCAAAGAAACCTCAAATTTATTCACATGTTTCTGATGTAATTGAACGTTATCTAAAATTGTAAGTTTTTCTTTGCTAAATCTATTGTAAGATTTATCAATAATCGTTACATAAATATATTACTTATGTACGTATATATATATGTACAAAATACAAGTGGAGTGTATTATAAATAAGATTAATTATATTATTTACGCAGTCACGTAGTTTTTGTTACATGTTCATCTTAAAACAAACTAATTTATAATGTTATTCTTTGAATCTAAATATTTCAAATAAAGATATTTTATTCTCTGGATATTTTGCTGTTATTTATAATATCCTGTTAAAATCGCATGTATTCATGATTGAATTTTTAATACCAATTTTTGTCAATATGATATTTATGATGTATTGCAACGTGAAAACATTGATACAAGGAACTATTATTCTCTATTTTATGTAATGTTTACATTTCCTTCTATTATGATAATACTTTTTAAATTATAAAGTTCAAAAAATTGCAAAATTAAAATGTTTTTGAATAATCTTTTAAACTATTATCAAAAATATTTGAACTTTTATGGAAAAATAAGAGTGAATTAAGGATTAATAAAGCTATCAGGAATCTACATAATTTCTGTACAACGAGTTTTTGTACAACATGGAAAATGCATCAACTCCTTCTCTACCTGAAAGGTAATTAATCACTAAGGTGTTGCTTACTTACAAAAATATACAATTGTTTTATTTATATTTTAATATACTTGAACAACAAATTGCATATTAACTCAAATTTTCTCTCTCAAGAAAATGATTACTACAAAATACTATACATTGATTACTACGAAAAACTATAAATTATTAATTTTCAGAGATGATTTTATATTCCATTGAATTATTCAGAGAAATTACTTTTTATATTAAAGAAAAAAATCTATTATAACAAAGGTAATTATAGTAGATATATTTAAAAAAAAAAATTTATTCACGGTCATTTTGTGAGCGATTCCTGTACTCCGTCTATTCATAGTAACAGAAATATCCCATAAAAAGTTATATTTCTTCGGATACAATAAAGAAAACGATTTACTTATTCATCTATTTAGTAATCCATTTATCTCTACCACGTCATTACTAAACTTTCGGGTGTTTTTAAATAATATTTAATAAAATATAAAAATTGCTCGTAAATGTTTTTAAATAAGTGATATAATGTTGTACGTAAAAAAATTGACTTATTTTTCTTTTTTTTTTCAAAAAGCCTTGCTTTGGATACGAAAAACATCCATTAAACTACATACAAATTCAAAATAATTACTATGCGTTGCAAATAATCCCCAATAGTAATGAATATTTTTGATACACATTAAAAAAATTCTAAATATACTAAAGAAATTTCTAGATTCAGATATCAATATTCGGTTTTAGAATATCTTAGCTATGAGCTATTTATTTGCAAAACTGCAAAACTAGCAACCGAGGAAAAACCATTAGGCCAAAAGAAAAAAAAAATAGCAGAAATTAGAAATTACCCAAGCGATCTTGATTGACAATTTACGCCTTCTGTGAATTCCCAACTAGTTACATCTCCCTATAAAATAGGAATGGCAAAGTGGGAAGACCCAAAATTACGTCAGATTTCTCGAGGATGATGTATGATAATAAGATTAGAATTTAGTATTTGCTGAGCTTATGAACTTAATGATCGCATCATTTTCAAGAAAAAGAGCAAAATAAAACAGCCATTCAGGTTCACGTTCGGTTATGCGCTCGTTTGTGTTTTTCTCCCTGTTTTCGTGGGAAAGAACGTGTGTACCCCGAGTGGGAGGCTGCGGGTATAAAAGATTACGGTGGATCAAAGTTGAGTAAAGTCAATCATGAGGCATTTCGAAAAGATCATCTGTCTTCTCGTGCTGTTGGCGCTTAGCGCTTCGGCCGGAGGTGAGATTTGTCTTCAAATATTCATCGTTGTGTTTAACTTCCTTTTTTTTTATTATTATTAATCACACTTTTATACATTTATCGTGAATACTTAATACTGTGCAAAACTGGACAAATCATGCCTATAATTTTAAAATTTGAGGTAACAATTTTCAATTGTCAGTTGAGTTTTCAGCAGATATTTCTTTTTATAGCAAAGAATATTTTTCACACTACTATCAAGCAAATTTCATATATTAAACGTGATTATACTGTGCAAAACTGGACAAAGCATACCAATAATTTTAAAATTTGAGGTAACAAATTTCAATTGTCAGTTGAATTTTCAGCAGATATTTCTTTATATAATCCAAATCCGGTTTCCAGAATTTTGCTGAATATATTATTTAGTGGATGTCTGATTGAATCATCAAATTATCTAGAAAAAATAAATTTTAATTTCTAATAGTGTTACAAGATACTTGAAAATACAATGTCATTATGCACTGTGAAATGTTTTATTTCAGAATTAACATTTCAAACAATTTTGACCAGTATAACAGAATTGTTTTTAATATATTTAATTAAATAATATTGCATTTATTGATTTTAACTTTTACAATTGTATTTCATAATATCTTGCGATATAAAAAGCTTCAATATAAACATTTTTATTTTAGATTTTTGTTTTTAAAAATTTGTTGTTGACTATTTGGCATTGTTACAAATTTTGTTGCTAATTTTAGAATTTTGTTTTTTTAGTTAATTTTAATATGTATTTCCAAAATAATAAAAAAAGTATTATATACATAATGTATACAACAGAAATAATAGCATAGGGATAATTTACATTTTTATAAAACTTTTTTCATTTCTTTGAATTAAGCAAAAATTAGGAATATATATAAGGTATTAATTAAAAATTAACATTATTGAATAAAGAATATAATTTTCAAGATTACATCTTAGATTTAAATTTATTTTACAGTTTATTTCTGACATTAAGAAAAAAAATCTGTAATTTTTGTGATAATTAGAATTTTAGTTGAAACGACCATAATATTGATTTTAGCAAAAATTTGATGACTGTAACTGAAATTGAATATTTGTCACAATATTTAATTATACATATTGTTAATATCATTATCCGTTTTTCTGGAATATAAGTACTTTATAATTGTAAATAAATATCAAGTAAAAATGTAGAAAAAGTTAGAAAGTTTGAAAAGTAATTATTGGAAATGTTTACAATCGTTAAAATTAATATCTAATTTACGTTTTTAATAGTGATTACAAAAATATAACATACCCCATCTATTCTTGGCGTGAACTAAAAAAAAAAATGTAAAAAACTTGTTTACGAAATTAAAACCAATTTTCATCTTCACATTTAACAAATATGCATAATTACTTGTGCGAAATTTTCTTGTTTATTGCACGCAATTAACCATTTAACACTTCACTCTTCGACAAATATATCAAATCATCAATGTAAATGAAGTTTTTCTTCGTTTATCAAAAATGTTTTAAAAATAAACGACGAGTTATTTCAAAGCGTTGTTCGCAGTTAATACAAAATAGATATTCTTCTAAATCTATCTAATATAACACTCAACTCGTCTTTTCATTATCAAAAAGAAATAAAAACGGGCCTGATTCATTTTCCACAGGAAATACCTCACAAATAGAAGCGTTCCTTTATCCAGAGTTACACGCAATCAAATTTATTTTATCCATTTTAATATTCTTAAGCCCTATTGAAGATAAATTCAAGACAAAATATTCACAACGTCATCTTAGTTTTGTGTTTTTATTTACAACGACCTCTATCTTTCTCTCTCTCTCTCTCTCTCCGATACTCGAAAGTTTATTCGCAATCATATTTGTTGTTTCCACATTTGGACATTTTTACAAACACTTGCATAATTATATATACTTATTCACTTAATATAGCAATAGTTACCCAGTAAAGATTTGTGTGGTTCAGTAATTATTAATAATATCTCGTTTACTGTGTACTAACATTGCTTTCCCACGACGGTTTGGATTTGGTAAATATTTACATTACATCGTTAAAAATAAATATATATTCTTTAATTTACCGGCCTGACTTAAAATATAATAAAGCGGCTAATTCCAAAAAGAGACGGACAATTGTATTTTCAGTTTTAATCCGATGACATAATTGACAATTGATAAACAGAATTGAGGGTCAGGATTGCCAGATGATGACCTTGATCGTCGCTTCCGCATTATCTATTCACTGTGTAATGTTTGCGCCGACTATTTCTGACGATTGTGTACAGCCTTGTCGGGTTTTTCCAGATTAACCGATTTCTTTCTCGAGCCAATCTTGTTCAGCGGGTCAATGTTTCGTATTCTAAAAAAATCCCATCAATCAATTTTATACTGACGAAGACACGACGGAGAATAGCGTACGACCCAAGTTCTCGATTAATGCAATATAATCGACCCATAATTTTAAAGTAAAAGTGGAATGTTTGTTTAAAGTAAATTACATTTAAATTGCACGAATGAGGACGATTTAAAACTAATTGTTCGTTGGCCATCGTAAAAAGCGGTTAAATATAAGTAATTATGCAAAATTATGAAAGTCAACGTTTCTTCGCTTTAAAATTTTAATTTTTGTTTGATGAGTTCATCGCGAAGTGGTCCTGAATCCTGCAAAGTCCTTGAACGAATCGAACGAAAGAAAGACAGCTGTTTAAATTAAGACGATCGTTCTGACAAATGTATTCACCAATCGGTTGAATTAACATTTTAAACGGATGGGAATCGAAGATTTTATCAATTAACATTTTACTCACACTCTTAAATTATTTTGACGAAATCACGTTTAATTTTGTTTTTAAAAATAAACAAAGAAATTGTTACGACAAGTAGATTATGTAAATTTTTATAAGTTACGTCGTAATGATTTGCGTTAAAAAAACCGAATTCTTTAAATTTATATGCAAAAACAATTATAATACCAGTATAATGTTATCAATGATTTTTAATATGAAAAATACCAGAGATAAATTACAAATTACTTGAAGCTATTAAATCTCTGTTCGTATAATTAATAATTAATCTACGTTGTTGATTGTATTCGACATTTTTTAAGAATTGAATAATGCAAACTAAATAATTTCTCTCGTTTATTTTATTCTTAAATGAAATTAATTTGGAAAGATTCTAACATCCCCTTTTTTTTATTTTTTACATGGATGACATTCCACACATATGCCCATGAGAACTGTATGGAAAAGTTAATTTTGTAGAACAAAAAACAATATTTTTTTTCTTACCAAGATTGTAGTTCGTATCTTTTAGATTACAAATTTCAAACTATAACCACTAAGCTAATCTGACTTAATAAATTATATTTAAATAAGATTTATAAGCTGACTTGGGTGATATGATATGGAATATAATGTTTTTTATTATGACTGAAATTCTTCTAAATCTTACTTATAATTCAGATTTTAAATAAACATTGTTAATAGAGTCTTACTTTTGATTTGAATAAATATGTCAGTTGATAAGACAAATGTTTAGTTAATAATGAAACTGTGTAGCTTGCGTGTGAATTCATTTTCTCATGTGCACATCAATTATGCAACGTCTGGTCTTTGAAAAATAATTGATCATAATTGTTATCATAATCATCGTTATTATTTATATCAATGCTATTGCTCACCGTTATTATTGAATCATTCATTAGCCATTCAAGTTTATGCATTAATGGAATTTAAACAGAAATCATTATTTCAAAAATATTATAATTTTTTTTTAATCCAAGATTCGACATTAATAATTATTTAGACACATGTTTTTTTTTTATTTTAAAAGATAGTAAAGGAAGAAAACGATAATGTAATATTTAATAACAAATTGTTAAAAAATGAAGTGACGAGTTTTAAGTTACCATATATAAAATCATAATTTATATTGTTAATCGAGAAAGATAGAAAGACAATTATATATACGTTCGTTACTTTTATTTTAATTATTATTTTATTATTGTAATTATTGTATTGTTTTATTACGAGTTTTTAATTTTATAATTATATTTAATTAAATATAATAATTAATTGAAATAAAATTATTATTTAATTACAGAACTTGCTCACTATAACCATTTCAACAAAAGATTTGCCACAAGCAGTGCATCGGCAAGTTCGTGGGCCAGCGCAAGCAGTTCATCAAGCGCAAATTCATTTGGAGGCAACAATGGATTCGCCTCTTCTCACGCGTCCGCAAGCTCGAACGCAGGCGGTAGTGCTTCAGCTAAGGCTAGCGCACACGCTTCCAGCGGTGCGATTGGCGGAGCTGATGGATACGGTGATGGAGGATATCCTTCTGACTTTGGACAAGGTGGCGCTATAGGCACTGGTCACGGTGGAGCAGGATCAGGTTCTGGTAATTATGGAGGCAACTACGGCGGTTCTGGAAGTTATGGAGGATCGTCAGGTTATGGTCAAGGTGGATCATATGGTGGCGGACATGGATCTGGTGGATGCGGATCAGGAGGATGTGGTGGAGTTCCAAGCGTTTCTTCTGGTGGGTCTGGAGCAACAGGCGGATCTTATGGTGGATCAGGTATATCTAAAGGCTACCCTAGTGGATCTCACGGTGGAGCTGGAGCCACTAGTGGAGCTACTAGTGGAGTAACTAGTGGATCATACGGTGGTGGACATGGAACCAGTGGATGCGGATCAGGAGGATGCGGTGGTATTCCAAGCGTTTCTTCTGGTGGATCGGGTATATCTAAAGGCTACCCAAGCGGATCTCACGGTGGATCTGGAGTTAACAGTGGATCTTACGGTGGCTCTGGAGTACCAAGTGGCTCGTATGGTGGTTCTGGTCAATATGGTGGATCTGGAGCAACTAGTGGAGCTACAGCTGGAGTAGCAGGTGGATCTGGAGCATCGAGTGGTTACCCAAGTGGATCGTATGGTGGTTCTGGTGTTTCAAGCGGAATCCCCAGTGGATCGTACGGTGGATCTGGAGCAAATAGTGGAGCAACAACTGGAGTTACAAGTGGATCTTATGGTGGTGGACATGGAACAAGTGGATGTGGATCAGGAGGATGCGGTGGAGTACCAAGTAAAATCCCAAGCGGATCTTATGGTGGCTCAGGTGTTTCAAGCGGAATTCCTAGTGGTTCATATGGTGGATCGGGAGCAACTAGTGGAGTAACAAGCGGATCGTATGGTGGATCTAGTGGTTATCCAAGCGGATCATACGGAGGACCCGGAAAATCGAATGTATATTTAAATGGAGTTCTTGGAACTGGAGGTACAAGTGGATCTTATGGTGGATCTGGAGCAACAAGTGGATCTGGAGCATCAAGTGGTTACCCAAGTGGATCGTATGGTGGATCTGGAGTATCTTCGGGTTGCGGAACAGGAGGATGTAGTAGAGTACCTAGTGGATCTTATGGTGGATCTGGAGCAACTAGCGGGGCAACTAGTGGAGCAACGGCTGGAGTAACGAGTGGGTCGCATGGTGGATCAGGCATATCAAGCAAAATTCCTAGTGGGTCTTATGGAGGATCGGGAACATCAAGTGGTTCATATGGTGGAGCGGGAAGTTCAGGTGGATCTTATGGTGGATCAGGTGGATCTTATGGATCTGGCAGTGGTTGTGGATCGGGAGGTTGCGGTGGAGCATCAAATGGACCATACGGTGGATCAGGAAAAGTATATAATGAAAATAATATTGGTAGTGGACACACCACTTCAGGAGGATATGGAAAAACTGGTAAATAAAATTAAACAAAACTTTATATATAACTTAAATTTCTTTAAATTCTTATCGCGCACAATTAAAATATCAATATAAATAATCCAATATTTCGATAAGAATAATTTTAAGTATATATAAAGTAATAAGTGCAATTAATATTGTTTTCAGGTTCCTTTGGCCAATCAAATTCCGGAAGTTATGGTAATACAGGTAGTGGATCCTTGGGAGGCGGAGTTGGAGGGGGATATGGTGGAGGTCACAGTGGTTCAGTAACTGGCGGCCACAAAGGATCTGTAGGAGGTTCTAGCGGAGCTAATGCTAATGCTGCAGCTAGCGCAGGAAGTATGTTTACATTTTCTTAAAACAATTATTATTATATAATATTTACACTTTTCACAAAGTGAGTCGAATAAATTTTTAAATGATGAATAGTAAAAAGGTTTTTTTCATTAATATTAATAGTGCTTATAAGCATTTTTCAACAAATACTCTAATATATGCATGGTTATATACATATAATTTAATATCTAAAAATAAATATTCATTTCAGGTTCCGGTGGAGGTTCTACTTTTGGAGTGCCCATAAAATTAGGTGAGTTTACTACATATTTTATTTTATAATTCAATCTTAATAGTCAGTACTCACTGAATATTAATATATATAGAGTTTACACTTATGCCATTCTATTATAATTATAAACAACTATAACGAACTTATCTTACCCTTAGACAGTGACATAATGGAGGAATGTTTTACTCCTCATTGTTTGTCAAATCATAAAATGAGTTCCCTAAATATGGCTTTATTACAAGGTAAATCATTAATTTTCTGTGTTGTTTCTATTTGTTAATGATTCAAATTTGTGATAAAGCTATCTAAAATATGCACACTTGATGCTCCCTGTGTCAAAATGTTGTGATATTTTATACATTTTTTTAGCCATATTTAAGGAACTCATTTTCCATATGACAGTTTCAGAGCACGAATGTTCTTAATAATTATTATTATTATTTTATAAAGAACCAAGTACTGGTGGTGGATCCTATGGAGGTAGCTCAGGTAGTGGACACAGCGGTGCATTGCCATTCGGTGGTGGTTATGGTGGAAGCTCCAGTACTGGTGGCAGTCATGGTGGACAATCCGGTGGTTGTGGTTCTTCGGGATGTGGTCATGGAGGTGGTTCCGGTTCGGGATCCTATGGAGGCAGTTCAGGCAGTGGACACAGCGGTGCATTGCCATTTGGTGGTGGTTATGGTGGTAGCTCCAGTACCGGTGGCAGTCATGGTGGACAATCCGGTGGTTGCGGTTCTTCGGGATGTGGTCAAGGAGGTAGTTCCGGTTCAGGGGCAGGAAGTTACGGAGGCAGTCAAAGTGGAAACCACGGAGGTAACTTCGGTAGTGGCGGTCAAGGAGGATCCTTAGGAGGTGCTCATGCAGGATCGGTAGCAACCGCTCAAGCTGGAAGCTATGCTAGTGGTGGATCTAAAGCTAGTGCACATGCATCTGCCAGTGCTGTTGCTAGTTCACGTGCAGGTGGTCTTGGTAGCGATGATGATGCAATTTACTTCCCAAAGTCCGGCGAGGAGTAAGTTCTTTCTTCTCAAAAGTACACAAACCCCTGCAAAAAATATTTGGAATTAATGATCTCAATTGGAATTACTGATCATTAAAGATTCGGCTACTAAATCACTGCAAAATCAGT
>JABFPN010000577.1:0-42993 GCA_022817305.1 Leptoteleia sp. ZL-2020
TCGACGGTCGTATAACGCACGTAGATTTTCGTTTGCCGACACTTTTTCGAACGACCGAACTGACGCTGTGCCAGGCGTGTGTCGACGGTCGTTTGACGAACGTAGAATTTCGTTTGCCGACACTTTGACGAACGATCGAACTGACGCTGTGCCAGGCGTGTGTCGACGGTCGTTTGACGAACGTAGAATTTCGTTTGCCGACACTTTGACGAACGCCCGGACTGACGCTGTGCCAGGCGTGTGTCGACGGTCGTTTAACGGTTGAAAGTAATTTTTGAAGACCATCGGGCCATGCTTGTGCCGATGGTTTATCGACGGTCGAGCCGATAGTGGGGCAATGTAGTTTTCGAACCATCGTCCGCCACTGCAGTGCCACCAGTGGCCCGTTTGTTACGGTTGGCGGACCGTCGTATTTTCTACATGGGTTAAGATTAGTTGATTCCGTGATCGAGATTTGTCTATACCACAGCATTATCCACAGTGGCTTCCGCTGTGACGTTAAAGTAATTCACGTTTAATAGCAGAGACTAAACTAAATTGGCATATTTTTTTTATGATAATATGAGTATTTAATTTACAAAGTTACACGAAAAAAATTGTTGACCATTAAGAGGTTTTACATTGGAAACTTGTTTTAAACAATATTATTATTTATTAGGAAGTTGCGAACCTGCATCAAAATTAATTTAGCACTCGCTACTAAATTAATTTAGTTAGATGTTTCTAACTTAATTTAAAATATTATTATTTAGTAAATATTTCTAGTGAACAATTTTTAAAGTTACACAAATAACTTAAGGAAATTTTTATTTGTAAGTGTTTGTCTTTTTTTGTTTGTAAATTTACAAACTTTCAAGTTTCATACAAACATTTTTATTCAATTCATTTTTCATGCAGATATCGTAAAGTGCTAGTTTGTATCAATGTACGCGATAGCTGCAAATTATGTTCATATAATATTTAGATAATATGTACTGATCGTAGTTAAATATTATTCCTTTAGTTACATTATACAGTTAAACTTGTTATCTGCAATAATTATAGTTAAAATCAGCATCTATGAAGGCAAAGCAACACTATTGCCTATACTAAAGATTTTAAACATTTCGCTTTTTTGCTGTAGAGTTTTCGAGAAGTATAATACAGTTGAAATCATAAATATTGCTATAATTGCGGTGCAATTACAACTTGTTTGAGAAAGTATGTGTACTTAGACGTTAAAAATAACTGAATTTAAATGCACGTTGTAAATTTACAGTTCCACGTACATAAACACTCAAAAAATTGTTACGTGTGCGAAACTTTCATTCCAATTTAAAGAATCGGATACAGGTTATTCAAAATCTGATTGAAATTTAAATATGTCCAATTAAAATATTTAGATATTGCTAAAAAACACTTGCACTCAACAATAATTGTAAAAAAATATCATAACTTGATAATTTTTGAACATAAAGAATATAAAAAATTGTTTATCATTATATGTCAAAAATATATAGTATATATAACATATATTTAGTTGAAATATTCCAAATTAGAATATTTTCAACATGAAAGTGTACGAAATATGAAATCTAGGCAAACACGGAGCTGCAATAATTTTCAGCCAACAAAAATTTCTCGTGGGTTACACTACATGTAAAGTGGGGAAGTGTTTGGTACCCTTACTGTGGGCGTTTCGGCGCCGTAGCAACCGCACGCGATCACGGTCACTTTGCAAAAGTTATTTTTTTCTCGCACGATGGAGATGTCAATATCAGAAAGACAAAAATGAAAGCACTGACAACACATTTACTGCAAAATTTCAAAATTTCCCCGAGAAAATAAATCGAGTACTTTTGCGAAATCTTTAATAAAATTGTATGCCATTTTGATCTGAATTGTACAAAAAAATGTTGATATATAGTAAAAACTCTCGAATCAAAAGTGTGAAAAAAATTCACAATAAATGAAACCACTCGGTATCGATTTGTTTTAATTTTGCCAGTTTCACTAGGATCTCGTTAATTTTATACATTTTTAGAAAATATTTCGGCACGAACAGTTGAAAGGAAAAATCTGCATCCTCATTGGTGCGCATTTATACACGGACGAAGAATTGGCGTTGACAGATATAATTGTAGATAATATCACATTTTCTTTTCTCCCTGTACAATTTACACACGCGAACACCGAGGTAATACCGTAACACGTATGTCTAGTACACGTGCTAAGAACATATGCATTAAATAACGCGAGTAAACATAATAATATGCATGAGATTGGTGTATATTCTAAATACATGCGCGGTTTTAAGTATTTTTTTCAACGTATAAACGACTCACTGCGAGCACTAATGAATGTAAAAGAAAAGCCACGCACTACGAGTAAAATGTAAATATTATATATCTGCTTGAAATTAATGCCTTCTGATAACTTTGATTAAATTTCAATATTTTTTTTTGCCGAATCAAATTTTTTATGTAATTCGTGGTAAAGTTGTTAAATTAATTTAAAAAAATTCCATTCTCATCGCGTTTAATTAATATTCGTATTTAAAGGGAAATTAAATAAAAAAATGATTGAAATTAAAATTTACTTAGAAAATTAAGTCCAAAAAAATCCAGACATGAAATATAGTTTTGTTATATTTTATTGAATTTATTGATCAATTTTGCATGAAATTTAAATTTTACACAACATACTACAGTTTGACGTGTGTTTTTTTAATGGTACGTGATTTGATGGAAGGATAAATATCGACACGTTAAGACGGAAATCGAGAGGATGAAAAAAGCATCGGTATTTTTGAAATGATAATTGGCTCGTTTGAGAACGGAACCGCGCTTTTGTCATGTGATTTAATTAATATTTCCCCGCAGTCGTTTCTCAAACCGTGAAAGATGTGTTTCGGGTTGTGCTCTTATGAATCATGCGCGCTGATTAATCACCCTGGGAAAAGGTATGGCCGAGCGTGTAGGACGTAATAGTTTGCTCGTGGAATTTAAGTACACTCGGAGAAAAATTTAGTGTAGACAACTAAAAATACTGCAGTTTGTTTTTTTGACAAATATAGTATAGCTCAATTAATATATCTAGTAAAAAGAGTTGCATCAATTTCTGAAGAGCTGTTGACCGAACTAAAAATAATTTATTTGCAGTCAGAGAATAATATATTGCAGTTAACTACAAATTATTTAGTTGGGTTCAATTAATCAACTTGATTTGAAATTTATTTACAATTTATTATCATTTCACAGCCAATGTAAATATTCTTTCAATCATCAAATTTTATTAAACTTAACATACATATATCGAGCCATTAAATAAATATTACATTAATTAATTTATGAATAATAATTATCAAACTTACTCGGAAATTAAGCGGGATCCCAATGTTGTACTTGTCACGAAAACATTACTCTGGCTGCTTTGTTTGCATCAATTCAGTTAAATACAATTTTATCGACAATCTTAACCGCAATGATTGTGTTTTATTTCTATATCAATTAATTAATTATTTCAACTAAATTACATGATTTGTCAAAAGAACGAACCAAAACAGTAAGTTGCAATTGAATTAGTTCTCGCAACTATAGTTATTGATTTGTTCAACTATAAATTTGTTTAGACCAACTTATTAAACGATAACTTAAAGTTTTTAGTTGGGCATACTAAGCAAATTTCTATCAGTGTACGTCGGCAAAAGTCGAATTCTTAAGTAAGTAAATAAGCTGCCCGTCGTTCGTCTAATTAAGATAGATGTCGTGGGCGTGCAAAATACAACGTGGGTCCATCTTGCCGCTATTTTTTCGTACCTTCATCGAAATCCTTTATGGTGGAAAATAAAGGTGCTTGAAGAGAAAATTTGCACCGAGAATGAGATTGAAAAATAGAATGTTCTTAAGTTACAAAAGGCGAATAAACTTCGCTTTTGAATGTTTAATTACTACAATTTGAGGTGTCTACAATAAAGAATGTTTGAAATTTTAATTAATTATGTAATATTATCTGTCATTAAAATTGTTCAATCTATATTAGCTTACAAAATTTGAAAAATTATTAAACTATATAAATCTGTATTAAAACATTCGGACAAATTTATTTCTAACATTTTTAATATTCATTTTGAAACATTTTAAAATACGAAATAATTCTAAAATTTTCTATACGTTTTAATAATTTTTTATACTGATCAGTTAAGTTTTGTAGTTTTTTTTTATCAATTTCTCATTTAGCAGAACAGGACTTGTTACGTAACGTTATTAAAGCAAATACTGCGCAACTTTTATATTACATTAGAAGGAGACACGAATAAATGTGTGTATGTATTTTTTCGGAACAGAAGTTATAATTTCGAAATGTTACAGTTGTATCAGGAGAGCAAACTACGACACCACGAAATTTATTATTCTAATCTTCGTTAAACGATCCGAGTAGCGAGGCACGAAATTCCTTTGGCTTTGTCCAAACATTGCAGCAACTTTGTTCAAACGTTGTAACCAGTTAGATGATGTATGTCCGAAGCCTGGAGGGGGACGGGGGGGGGGAAGGTTTGATTACAATGAGTCAACGTGTGACTTTTTCGCGATTCAAAAGATAACGCGCGAGGAATGCCAGGATTGTCTCCGTTACGCAAAGTTTTAACGCCGAGTGTACTTTGTGTCGTTGATCGAGTGACACCTTAAAAGACAAATTAACAAAGCAGCAATTGTCGTGGGATCGCGATACCACGAACAGTGTTGGATAAACGCCCCAGTAGGAAATGTTCTACAGGCCCAGTACTGGTACAGTACTGTTACCAGAGTTATCAATACTGGTAAATTTGTTTACCAGTACAGTGACGGAATGGTGGCAGTAATGGAGTGATAACACTGGGCCTAGTACCTGATAACTAAACGTACCAGTTGTATAGCTATACCCTACCAGTAATCATCCAACGTTGCTCTTGCATCGAACAATTTTTTTAAATCACCAGTACTGGTACAAGTCTGGATCAACTATGGCGTTGATATTTTGCCTGGCATGTCTTACTCTAGCAATTGCCCTTTTGTTTCCCATAGGGCGATAATGCTCCCGCGATAACTCGATTATTAAAAATTCTATCTCAAGGTATCATGTTTCTTTTATCATTGCAGTTTACTTATTTTCTACCATTAATCATCATCCAGATTAAATAGTTCGTAACGTTATGTCACAAAGGGTTTGCTGTAACAGCATTATAATCTGATGCTTTGCATTGTTGAATCATAGTTTTAGAAACGATAAGAAGATATTGAATTCCATATTTATAGAGACATCAATGAAGATTCCATTGTTATATTATTTGTATGAAACTGAACTTTAATTACTTCAATTTAACAAAATAAATTTCGTTTGGTGTCTGATGGTGAGTTTCAATTAATGTTTTACGTCATTTATACAAAAACGTCTACGTAAAAAAATTAATATAAGAATTATTATACTTTGTAATCGGTGATCATGGACCACTTTATGCTCAACTGAACATTTAAATTCGAAAAAAATTTTTAATTAAATACAATACACGCAACTGTACCACTTATAATTGGTAGCATTTAATAACATAGCATATATTTTAAAATATAGAAAAAAGAATAATAAATTCATTCTTTGTGGAGATTTTAAATTATGATTGTACGTGCAAATCTGTTATTTAATCTATTAATTAATCATTTCCTGGAAGGTTACTGTGTACAAGTATAAATTACGTATTAAGTGTTCAACTTAATAAACAAAACCCCATGTTCCCATTTTTAGATATAATACAATAATTTCTATCCCAATTTTTTTAGTGCACATTGAAAAAAAATCATTAAGAATTATTATGCTGGAATCTTAAAGCGCAATCATGCATATAATATAGGAAAAATTACCGTGCCAGCACGATAAAAATTAAGCGAAATATTTGAAGACATATATGGATGGGATACAAATGTATATATATGGATGGGATATAGATGTATATCTATAGATGGAATAGATGTATATCTATAGATTTGATATGCATGTGTTCCTACAAATAGTATATATTTAGGGTGGGGAAGGTTGGGAGGTGAGTCTGTAAACGTAGATGGCAAGAAAGTGAAAAGTCGGTTAAAATATACCGATTGGATTGGGTAGACCGTTAATTCGGGCGACTAACAGGTAGTTTTGCAGCGAAACGGCGTAGTGTACATGCGTCGGTGTATTTCTGTCTGGCCGCACTTCCGGCATATTCATTAACATTGATCGGTTGACGGAAACGATACTCGTTATATTGGAAATCTAAGCCTCCGCGTTCACCTTTGATATTGTAAACCGCCCACGAGGACTCGCTCGACTCTCGTTATCTTCTTCGAAGCACGTCAAGAACCAACGTTCCGAATTGGGTTCGCGACTTCGATTTCCGCTCGAGACTTGGGTGACTCACCTGCGGAAGAGCCGATCAACAACCAACCGCCCCCTATATGCTCGAGCGTCGAATTACTAAAGGAGGCGACTAACCAGTGCGCTCGCCAATCTCCTTCCTTTCGCACCGTTTTGTTGCCCGCAATTATTGACCGCCAAACCACGTGATTCCTCACTTTCGTGTTTGATCGGTACCAAATTCTCTGATTCTTTAACCCTTGATAGCTCCAAAAGACGGCATTCACACGCATCCCCTTAAATTCGGCTACGAAATCGGTTATCTATCGTTTGAATATGATAGGTATAATAATATGCTTATATCTTTATTATACGATTTAGTATTGCGCTGTTATTTAAATGAGAAATAAACTGTTAATAAATAGCAATAAATTTAATGTCAATTGTACGAAACTTGTTGCTTATTTTCCTGTTATTTATAAAAATAAATTTGTAATTGTATATCCGTGCTCAGTCTCGTCAATGTGTACTGTGTCGTGGTACAAGGAATAAACAATTTTTTTTGTTACATTCTAAATACACTTTGATACCAGATAATGTTGCTGCAATATATTTATAGTGAATTGTAACTTTCCTTTCTTTCACAATATTCACTGGGTATATTTTGTTCGAATATCAAAAATTGACAGCACTCTCGACTGTGATACCATATAAACGAAACATCGATAACATCTTTTACGTTCTGCGTAACGTTCAAACAAAATAATAAAATAATATCTGTATAAGTGAACTGTTATTGTCTAGTTTTATATTCAAATGGTTTTACATAATATTAAATATTATGATATCAATGGAATATATTCGATCAATTAATTAACAATTTTATATAATTTAATTCAGCTGATTATCCAACGCCAGAGAATTTTAAGATTATTTTATATTTTATTCTAGAATCACAATATAGATGAGATAATAGGGGAAAAAAGTTTAAACGTTGGAAGATTAATTCTTGGTATGCTGAAATACACACATTGTAATCCTTATTCAATTTTCTCAGAGTACTTTTTATTCATTCATTTATTAGACCTTTGGAAAGATTTTTAATTATTCCATCTGCAAACTCAACTTCAGTTTTTCATCTTTAATTTCATTCATCTTTAAAATACAGCTTCTGTCATTAGTATTTCCGTTAAAAGTAAATAAGTATTGAGGCTCGAATTCAGATTCTCTTAAAATCCGATCCTCAAAGTGCGACTCTGTAGTAACAGAATTAAACAAAAAAGCGGCACAACGGCTCAATTCAAATACCCATTATTAAAAGCGAAACTAAATGGTTCTTTTTTCAAAGGCGAGCGTGGAAGCGGAAGCCGTTTTTGTCGCTATTATTTTTCATCCGATGTAGTACGAATGAAAAAAAAAGGTAAAGAAAAAAAAAAATATCTTACGCCTACAGACGCAAGCGCGCGAGCAGAATCGTGCGTGAAAAGGTTTTCTTCAAAATGTCATTCTTCCTTTGAGTGCGCGAAAAGTTCGAGTTTGGAATCTGAAAAGCCAAGTTTGGCGCTTTTCACGAACAGGTATAAACAGGTAGACAGGATTTGCTCGGAAACTGAAAGGAATATATACACGACGGTTTGACACAAAGCGATGAAAAACAAATTAGGCGCAATAGCCGTCGGCGACAAGCCGATTACATGCGGGTTCGAAGTTCAACCAATTGAAACGCGATGATATCAGCGCTAATCTGCCGGCCAGTCGGCCAGATCACACAGATGCAAATAATATAGTGCTCGAAAAAAATTGTCTCCCCCCTCAAACCGTTCTTCCCGCCGTGACCCCTGGGTAAAAGGAAAAATATTTGCCAATATATATATTTTTAATACGTTTTGCACAAAGCATTATATTATTCGTACTAATTTCTTATGTCTCTTTTTATACATGTCAATATATTAATAGTATCTTTCTTTTATTATTATTTTTATTATCTTCTCTGCTGTTTGACTTTTAATTTTAAACATTTGAATAGTCTTTTCCTTCGTTAAATATTTAAATCTCCTGAATTTTGATTTAAATTTACACCTTGCTGCGATTACTGTTACGAGTGTAAAATTTGTTTCTACGCGATATTGAACTCGTCTATTGAAAATTTATATTACACTTCCTTCGTGATGCACGATCTATCCCACTTGTCGCTTGCTCTACTTATTATGAAGTCAACGCATACGACTCTTGAAAATTTTCCGCACTATAAATATTTCTCTGCCATTCCGCAAAGACTTCGAACCATAAAAAAGTTGAACGTTTTTTTCTTTTTTTTTTTCAAAGGTTATGTCTTCGTTAAAAACACTCATTTCTCATATACTCCAAGCTTTTACCGAAGATAAAGGTACGAACTTTTGTGCAATAGCAAAAACAGAAGTTAGAACGCATTACGACTGATCAACGTTAAGACTTTTGTTAAATTTTGAAATCATTCGAAAATGTAAAAGAAAACCAAATTTACAACATCGGTATCACTCGACTAAATTTACTTTAAATTTGCAAAAAAGAAAATGATGCAAAAATTTTGGTCAGCTAAAAAGAAAGAAAATTTTTGCTTATTACAATGAAGCATTTTGTGCATATTCACAGAGTGGTGGCAAAGTTTGTTACTAATATTCTATTTAAATTGTATTTCATAAATTTTATTATATTATATTATATTAAATGCAGAAAACATTGCGGAAACTAATAAATCTCTCTCGGTGTACTAGTCAGCTGCTTGTATTTTCATTTTAAATTACCACACAAAATACGTAACCCGTTTACGTAATGCTTGTTATTGATAAAAGACGGCATTTAATAGACCGCTTTAATTTGCGATCGTCGACACCTCGAGACGACCCCAATCCGCGTTTCATCTCCATAAACAATCCCTCCGTCCATTTCGTCGGGCGCGCAAAAAGAAAAAGAAAAACAAAAAAAAAAAGAAAAAGAAAAGAAAAGTATGCCGACGTTCCCGTGAACGCATCCACCGACAGATGTTATCGGGGCAAGTTTCCTCGAAACACTATAATTTCGCGAAATTTCCATTTTTCCTTTTGCCCTCGCGGTGTTTCGATCATTTAATCGGCCTTTTAAAATGAAAAGGGACACCGCGCGGCGAGATAAAATTCACGGCGTTGGAGAATGAAAGAAAAGAAAATAAAGGAAAGGGATCCCGGGCCGGGGGGGAAGGAGGGAGGGAGGGAGGGAGGGTAGGTAAGCAAAAGATTGCGGAATGGACGGGTAAGAGCGAGCGAGAGGAAAAAAGGGGCGACGAAGAGATGAAAGAGGGAACGGAAGAAAGAAAGAAAGAGGAAAAAGAGCGCCCACCACCCCGCGGCGCGCCCATCGCATTCCTAGCATCGTTTGCCGCTGCTGCTTTGACTCGTCGCGCCGACCGAGTCAAGAATCAAACCTGCTCGTTATAGATCGTAGGTATTTGTGAGTTCGACGAGCCAACGGGCCTCGTTTTACCGCGAGGGACAAAGACTTTATCCCGCGTCTCGGACCAAACGAATAACGCGCGCCCCGGCAAATTCATTCAAAGCGACGCGCCTCACCCGTTCCCACTCGAGTCGAGCTTTTAACCGCCGAATTAGTTGATGAGTCGACTATCGGCCTCCCGCTCCTTTCAGCCCGGCACTTTTCCGACAACTCTCGTTACAATAATTCGCATTATTCTTTCATGTTTCCCTTTGCGTGCTCCACCGTGACGACCATTCAGACGAGGTCGTATTCGGCGTGGTCAAATTCTACCAAAGATATTTACAAAAGCTCCGTATTATAATTATCTATATAGTAAAACACCTCTAAACTGTAGTAATCTGTCCATATATGAACAATTTGCAATATGTTAATAATTTTTATTACATTTTTTCTCTGCACTTAAAATCATTATTATAAAAATTATTATCGTAGAGACACCAGTCAAATCTGTTATGAGTACTTCATCAACATTTCTTCCTCCTTTCGTCGAGTGAATGTTACTTTTATAGTATTTAAAAGTGAAGCGGTACACGTGGCAAGTGCCGTTCGGAATTATCAATTTGTTATCTTTGAGTTACGAATGGAATAAAGAATACGCGGACAAGTTTTACTAGCTCTTGCGATTGTTCATCCAGAGACAGGATTAATGTGAAAGTGTCTTTTATATCCTAACATTTTATTCGGTGTAGGATTGGTGTTGACAGCTGGAGCTGGAGATAACTTTAGCATAATCGCGGACATCTTCCATTGTTCGTTTGCTCCATTTACTTCAAAAGTTGGGCGTACTGCTAATTCGTAGTTTATATTCAATTTATTATTTATACTAATAATATCACAGTCACTCGAATAAAATAGCTTGTATTCTTCCATTCTTTTTTCCAAGTAGTTTTACTATTAACAAAGGGGTGTTTCAGTTTTGTTTGATGCTGACTGTAATCTTCTTTTTTTAATAAGTTTTAAATGATATATTCAGAATAAAACATCATTTAATGAATAATTACATATTCAAAGTACGTATTCCATTTTTTGCGCATTTAAAAGAGAATATTAAAATCAGACTTTTTTATTTTTATTTTAAAAAAGTTTAGGATACAAATTATGATTCATAAAAAGGAGGCTAGCGTAAAGTCTAACGAAGTTACAAATATCATCATTCCAAACGTGGCAATATTAATGGTTCATAATTTTACACGTCGTATTTAAGTTCCGTTGGTTCACTACATAAAACTTCATTTTTTATTCGACATTAAAGCTTTATCCATTTTCAAAAAACTCACCATTCCGAGAACCGAAGACGATTCATCTTCATTCAAACAAATTACATCAGTATTCGTGAAAGGTAGATATGTTTTTCTCTTTTTTTTTTTACCGAAGACACAAAGCTTAACAAGTTTTCTTGCGTTAAAAGACGTGGAAACTTGGAAACAATAAAGAACGACAAAGAGGTGGAAGAAAGGGAAAGAAAAGTACAAATCATAAAAATGTTGTCGATCGCAGTTAAGGCGGTCGTTACTCGTCGTCGTGTGGGAAGATCGAGTGCGGTCCGGTATAAGTCGGCGCCCAATGATTTGGCAATTTTCGAGGTGTTAAAACGTAGTTAGTCATAGATACCTAGGTCGGTGATTGAGTTTTCGGGCTGTTTTTCGTGCACGGGGATTTTTGTCCCACGTCATCCCTTACTTCGCGTCTTCATAATTACAAGATTGTTTTTAAAGTCATAATACGCGTACGCTCGAGATTCCTCTTCTTTTTCTTTTTTTTTTTATCTTTATCATCACCTTTCCCCCGACTCTTTCATCTCAACCGATACGCTCATCATTTCTCTTCTTCCATTCACATCGTCTTTCTTTTTGTGCCCGCCTCTCTCGTTCCTTTTGCGCAGTCTTACATATTTTCAACATCTTTTGTATTCACGCTTCATTTTTTTTCTTCCTCCACCTTCATTATCTCTTGCACGTTATCTCCCTACCTTACCTTCCATCATTTATCAAAATATTCAATAATTTATACACTTTGCAGACATCGCAAACAATTATACTCGTATTTGTCAGAATTTGCGGTTAGTTTATGAGTAATGCTTCGACAATATTTATTGCCGGACGATGACGATGATAACGAGCCCGCGGATTATCCCGCAAAATGCATTTTATGTTCCCATTATTATTCTAATATCTCGATGACAATCGTAATCAGCATTCATTGGCTACGGTAAAATCAAACGTTTAGCAACATTCGCGAAATTTTCGCAAAACTCATAGGATGATTGAACTCCGAAGTGGTGCTTGGACGTTATTTAAACGCTTATTACGTATGTGTATAAATTTTTTTGACCCAATCTTAACGCGGTACAAAAGCCAAAAAAAAAAGGAAAAGAAAATCGCGAATCGTCCGGTGAAACTGACGACATTCATTTGGGATGACTCGGTCGGTAACCGTATCACTGCAACATCACCTTAAATCATTTATTCACGGTAAGTCAACGGGAAGGAAAAAACTAAGCACTCGCGACGCTAAAACAAACTCGCCGAGTCTCGAGTACTCGATCTCTGGCCCCTCTCCCCCGTCCCCCTTTTGTTGGCGTGGAATACACGTATGTGCCATTGTCGCGACGACATCACTCGAAAAGGAAAAAAAAAGAAGGAGGGGGAGAAGAAGTGAGGAGAGAAAAGGATAGAAAAAGTGGAGGAAGGAAAAAAAGGAAGGAAAAGAGAAAAAAAAAGTGGCAAGGATCCCTCGGCGTTGCGTGTCCAGTCACATGGCAACAGCAATCTTTTCTCTCGCTCTCGTGTTCCTTTCTCATTGAGCAGCAACACGCCACATCCCATTGCGATTCAGCAGCGGCGTACTCAACGACACGGCGTGCCCCCTTCCCGAGCCGCCTCATCGGCTCTTTCCCCCTTGACTACTCGCGAGAGGCCGAACCAGCGGCGGAGAACTCGATCTGGATGCGTGCAAGATTCGCTCAGGTATATAACAGGTTCGTCGGAGCCCCTTTTTTTCGAGAAAGTATCCCTCTCCCGGTGTTGGCCTCGCGTGCCAACGTACTACACTAATAGGGGCCACGGGAACGCCATTTCAGCGCCGGTCCCGCACTTTCCGCTCGACGCACGAGACTCTCCTTCGCGCCCGGCGAACACTCTCACCCGAACCGGCTAAATTATTAACCCTTCCTAATTATCGCACGAATTCTCGCCGCGCACCGAAAGCGTTCGCTATTTAAGCCGTCGGCTCCGAGCCTTCCCCTTGTTTCTCTCCTTTTTTTTTTTTTATTCTCCCCCGCTCTTTTTTCTTTTTCTTTTTTTTTCTAGTCACTCGTCCTTTTTCATTTTTGCGTCTCATTCCAGTCCTTAATTCGATTTCCTTTCCAATTTCGAGATTACGAAGGACGTAAAACGAGCTTTCGATCGGGAATATTTTTTGACAAGGCAATCGCTTCGTAATGTCTCGGGCTTTATTATTTTTTCTCCCCCACCTTTATAATCAGTAAAAATTATAGTTTTTCAAGTTTATTTTATAACCAACGTTTTCGGATTGAACAACCCCCCTTTCCACCCCCCAAAATCGAACTGCAGGAATGCGAGTCATGATATTGATTTGTACTCAAATTTTATATTTAAGAAGTGGATAAATTTCGTATAAAAAAAATGATGGCTTATACAGTGACCTACCGATTTATTGCAGTATTAGTAAAATGGAAAACTTTTTTGATATAGAAGACGAATTTGCAATTTTTATAATCCGCGCTCTTAAATTGGAGGATTCTTACGTTTCTCAATAAACTTTTTACCGTGAATAATATTTTTATAGCTATTTCTAATAATTTGACACGAGGAAGAGGAACAATTCTTTGATACAAGCGTCGATGTTACTTTTTAGATAATATATATTTGCGAAAAAAAAAAGAATATTTGTCGTATATGGTAGATTTTAATTAAGGAAAATAAATACTTTATTGACATTTATCGTTGCAAGTTAATTAAAACTTAATTAAAATTTAATTAAAATAACTGAATGAAAATAATTAAATCAATTTTTTTTAATTAAGTTACATACTTCATGATTTATATTTCTATATATGTAACTATATACTAATGGCACTACTCTTAGAGTCTTTTGAATAACAAAAACGACAAAGTTAAACGAATTTGTTAATTAACGAAAGACAATGAAACTTGCGCAAGTATAAGTAAAGTTGGAAAAGATTTTACTTAAATTATTAACAATAAAATTTTCTCGTTTACTGCACCATAAAAGTTTACATTATTCTTGATTTGAGCTGATATAACTACATAAAAATTTAACACACTGAATTATCTATTATAATATACATCATTGTAATAAACTACCATTCAGAAATAAAAAATTAATAACATTTCTTCCATAATTGTGAAAAGAAATCACGTGAAATGTTGAAAATCACGAAAAAAAAAAAAAACAAAAATAGAAGAAGTTTTAATTTCTAATGTTTACTGAAGAACTAATTTAATTACTTAAAAATGGTGAATAAACGAAAAGACGAATCGCCTTAAATGAATTACTCTACACACAGTGCAGTCCAATATTAATACTAAAAAAATGTTGAATTTCACTTTGGGAAATTCAAGTAGTGTACTTAATGTTCTATATAATTACACAGAATCTTAATTAAATTGTGTCAATATGTGAAGAAAGTGTTACTCCCACTCGCTGAAATTCTACCCTCAAAAAATATATGTTTGGAACATAGACACATGCTAACTTGATGCCTAACTTGAGATATACTCTAAGCTTAGAAAGAAGTATACAAATACTTGAACACATTAGTTAAATTTCTATCATAAACGTATCCTACATCTTCAATGGATATATACTAAGAAAAAAGAAATATTGTAAATTACTATTTTTTATATCAATTTAAGGATATATTGGAAAAGTGCCTCAGTGAAAATTGACTGGCAGTAACTGGGGATGTAATGGTTCGCCCGGTAATTAATAATAATAATAAAATTTAAAAATTACTATGAAATGTATCAAATTATACCATTACTTTCTTCTCAATGTAATTATGCAAGTATATTCATAGTTATGAATCGCGAAACATCTTTTTTTTCAGTATATTATCAAAGAACAATTATCGAAGTTTAACGTAACTCGCGCCGCCTTGTGAAACGCGAGCCGAAAATATTTGTACACACGCGGGCGCGATGTGTGTTAACAACGGCGCGAAACAAAACCGTCCTAATTCAAAATAAATCAATTTATTAGGGCCACGAAGCTGCATGAATAATGCAGCCGACCCAAATAAATTTGCAAGTCTTAAACAAAATTGAACCATCGCGGATAAATAATTCATCGATATTTGCGCCTGACAAATATATTTTTGGAGCCGTTCGACTTAATTTACCTCGCCGAGAGCACCGGCAGGTTCGATTTTGCCTTCTAAGTGAGTTGAAAGAAAATCAACTTACTTTCCATCGTAAACGCGACGATCAAAGTGAACTTTTGTTGATTTTTGATATCCACGGTTGATTTTAAATTTTGTCGCAAAATTTCTTATGCTTTTTCGCGACATTCAATTTTTTTTTGCGTCGACTTTTTACTCGACAAAATTTCGGAAGACAAACGTCGATTGGTTTTGACAACGAAATAGCCGCCTTTCCAACGCGAATGTTTCCATTATGAAATGTTTGACGAGATCGATTAAAGTCGAAAATAATAATTTTTTTTTGGGGGGGGGGGCGAGAGCTAGATATAACGTAACGTGTCGATAGTTTCTTCGTGCGGAATGATTCAGTACGCAAAATCGTTTGCTATTGGGTGACGCTGAAGAGTTAAAATATAAGTAGGGAAAAGGCCGATAGCCTCGGTTGGTATAGATTTACGATTAGAAGTGTCGGCCGCGAGTCGCGAGCGAGCGCGGATGATGGCTATGACCGTTGCTCGGCAATCAAACGAATTCCAAGCCTTCATTGTTTTAACCCAAGTCAATAACAAATGCAAACAATACAGATTGCGACTTCGCCTCTCGAATTGAGCTTGTAATTAATGTCACGTGACCTTCCTCAACGTGCATTTCTCGATTCGACAAATCGCGATCAAAGTGCTCCAAGTGGAGCTTTATGACTTTTTGCAATTTTACGCATCGTTGCTCGCGCATTTCCGTCGATATCCCTGCCTCTCGGAATAATTTGTGAACATTTTTTGAAAGGATAACGAATATTACGTGCCATATTTTTAATAATAATTTTAACGCAGTAATATTAATTATTTTAATTGAAATAATAAAATTTGGAGGCTGAAATTACAATCTTATAGTGAATACAAAAATTGACTATGCATATGGTTAATATTACTATACTTTTTTTCTAAATGCAGGGTATAAACAGTAGAGATTAATTATTGTACGGTTAAAAATTGATTTAATATTTAAGAAAAAGAATCGACAAACATACGATTAATTTTGTGGTTTGACAAAGATCAATGGATTTATCAACAATAACTGATTCGCTTAACAAATCTTTGGATTTGAAAATACACGAAAAATTGGAGAGAATAAAATGAATGAAATAGGAACTAGAAAGCAAAAAAAAGAAGAAAATTTAAAATACTATATCTATATTTTAGATTTGATTGAGTACTAGAGTTCAATGGTATTATGAAACTGGTACTCTACTTTTACTGATTGACAACTGAACTATGGCACACAATCGCTGTTATCATCCCAATATTGGCACAATACTTACAATTACACGCGCCGTTCGTGCTGGTAACTCCGACACCAGTACGGCTCCAATATTGTATTGTATAAAATTATTCGCCTCGAATTATTTGAATGCATTTAAATCTCATTTAATCGTATCACGAATATAATTGTAATTTGTTGTTGAAAAAGAATTTGCATTCGTGAAATGATGCGCCTAATTTGAAAAAAAGGAATAAAATGAAAAACAGTTTTTAAAAATACTTTCCACGGTTCCTTTTTTTTTATCAAAATTTTGTTCGATAATTTCGGCTTTCCCTCCCGTGAAATTCCCCTTTGTACTCGATGCTTTGTTTCCAACTTCCGAAATCAAGTTTACCGAATCACACGGTCTGGTCGGGATATCAAATTTTAATGGCCGCGCTTCGAAAATAGATTTGGGAGTGAAATTTTGTTGAACAATAAATGCGAATTTTATGTATTGTTGCTTGCATCTGGATCTAAATATTTAGAGCGGCGCGCGCGAAGGTGAACGAAAAGCAAGAAGGTAGACGTAGCAAAATAGGCCGAGGACGTTACATTCGGCCAAATTCCTAAACTTAACTTCACCAAGGCAGTCTTTCGAGGCGGACACGAATGGTTTAACGCATTAAATTAAGAACGGTTAGATTATTGTTTGGTTTTAGTATACTTTTCTCGTTCGTTTACACATACAACATTGATTGATCTTCCACTTTTAAGTTGGTACGTGTTTTATTTAACCCACTATTTATTTAAATTGAATTTCTGCAATAATCTGATCTACCCATTTCACGCAAAAATAATAAATTTGTTCGCTAAAATGGCGAATTTTTAATCTATTATTATCAACTTATTTTCCATATTCCATAACAAAGTTAAACGAACTGATTTTGTTTCTACAAACTTGATTTTCTGTAAAATCTAAAATGTTGAAATTATACAAAATTAAACAAACTAATTTAAGCAAACAAATAAATTATCGTGTGTTCGACCTCGCGATGTCTTTCATTTTTGCGTTATAACATTGTTGGACATGAAAAGTACGCGGTTCCGTTTGCCAAAGCAAATAATATTCGTTACTTTTAGAGATATCCGAGACGGAAAATAATTCGGCCCGGTCGCAAATTAGCCGAATGTCAAAACGCGACAATTTTTTCGGCTGCCGCTTTTACTCTTGTTTCATTCTTTGCGGTTGCACTGTTCGCCTTATCATTTCCGCAACGGTCCACTTTTGGATCCGCCTGTCGTCGTGCTCGTCGCGAAACGCACGGCAACGATGTTTAAATCCTTCTCGCGTTCCCGACGTATAGTGACGCATCTTCGTAATTTGTCTTTTCGTTCTTGCAACAACTTTCTAAAACACGATATCTTTAACTTGTTCGCGCCAGGTCGCTTATTTCTTACGTAAAATTAATACCTGGATCATATTCCCGAAAAATTCTTGTTTCGCTTGCGCAACAGAGATTGCGAATGTTGGCAAAAATTCGTTATATATGGCCATATATATAATAATTCTAGAAATATACACGTGGATACAGGTGACCAGACGAAAGACAAATGACTGTATATAAACGTCCAAGGAGCGCATACGAAAATCTACGAGGTATGTTACATATGAAAAGAAGAAACATATATAACCATGAATGTTTATATATAATATGCACTTGTATATGATTGTGCATTCTTAAATTTAAACATTCAAATTTAGAACAATTTTAGAAGACAAATCTCATGTAAAAATCAACATATATGTGGCATACATGGGGCCTATATAAATTTTCTCATATATAATTTTTTCCCATATATGTCTCATATATAAACTTTTCCATGAAATTTTCGTATATAGTTACATATGTCTTAGATTGAAGGAGTTTTTTGTTAATATCAATAGCCGTTTTGTTTACGCGATAAAGAATCTTTGTTAGTTTTCATTAGTTAGTCTTTTGTGTGGAGGAAGAAAGGAAGGAAAAAACAAATTACTTTAAAAACTTGCGTAATTGATTAGTTACTGAATGAAAGGTATAGGATAAATGGGAAACGTCCAGGAGAGACTGTATACATATGAACGTTTCAATACTTGTGCAGTTACTTTATAGAACTGCACGAAATGGCTTTTCTGGCCACAAAGAAAACAGCATTTTGCTTTTTATTGCACAAAGTACACCATGACGAAAAATAGGTCACGCGGATACCTTTCCGATATGATACCATTTGGCATCGAACTGATAAACATTTTCAACTTTTTTTTCCACATTATCCGGGATCGAATGAAAATTTCAAAGTAGTGGCCACTTTTGCTTCAATTTGATTCGATTTCTCGGACGAATTAAAATTTTATAATCCTAAATATCGTTATCGTTTAACATCGGATAACGATTACCAATGTGGACGAAAAAAAGGGATATCATAAATTGCAATTTTTATGCTGAATTAGGGATTGATTAGATAATTGAGAATTTCCGGTGTTAATAATAGTGAAGTTTTAACATTTTGTGGTAACCTTTTTAGATTGAAAATTACGAAAAATTCGTGATACGATTATGGCGATAACAATTTTTAATAGCAAATATTTTTCTCATTTCGGATGTATCCTTAATGAGTGTGCAAATGGTAACGCTCCGAATTGACGTTTCGAATTGAAATTTCAAATATTAGAACGTTTTCCGTGGCGCGCATTTTTTTCAATTTATTTTCCTAGCTATTAATGAACCGTGAACAAATATCCAGTGAATATAATAGGATTATGAGAGTTATATCTAGATTATGAAGATATTTACCGTAGGTAAAATAATTACGTTTTAACGCAGTAAAATGAGTAATTACACCTTTTTCAAAATTTCAATTTGTAACATTGATATGATTAAAGTTTGATAAAAATATTATTATAAAAAAATATAAAAATAAAGTTAAGAAATTGTTATGCTCAATGTAAATTTTACAGTAAAAGTTTAAGCTCGGGCTATTAAGTTTAAGATATCAACATACTAAATTTTCGAAACTTGTATATAAAGATAAGAACGATGTATGAATACAAAATTCAATGCATGTAAGAATCTTATATAAAACTTATATATCATAAATGTACAAGATTTACCTATGTGTATATAGAAAATTCTTGAAAAAAGTGCTTATAAGTACTTGTAAAACTACTTTTTATTGAATTTTAATTATATTCAAAATATACTACATGAATTATAAGTTAAAAAAATGATAACAAAATTTTACGTTTTATCATAAATATCCTAATATACTTTATTTTATGTGAATCCGGAAAAATAAAGTTAAATATACTATTTTCCTCAAATGAGAACGCTAATTTCTGATAATCAAGTACCAAATTGATAACTTTAAATTCTGACAAATACCAACCCCAATGTAAATCGATTTATTTTTATAATATACATAAAACAGATAAAAGAGAACTCTTCTTGAACGTCACATTTAAAAGTCGTAATTTTCTTATATAAAAATAACAAATATAATAACAGTAATAATAAAGAAGAGGAAGAAGATAAAAGTCGGGGGGGAACGAGAAGAAAAACTATAAACGCAATATAAAAATTAACTGAAATAAGTAAGCGCCGATGAAATGTCGAGATAAGCTCTCGAGATGGAATCAAAAAGTTTTGAACTCGAGCGTAACAATAAAGTTTGCGCGCCGGATCAAAAGGGAAGTGGGAGCCCCGCTGCGGATAAATCGCGATCGCCATTGGAGGCGCAAAAAAGCGGCATAAATTGATGTCCGGGTATAATAATTTGACGTTGCGAAAAAGCATTATGCGCGCGTACATGCATCTAATCCACATATAGCGGGAAAGGAAGATATAGTGGGTGCCGGGGGCCGGGCTCTCGCGTCGGCTTTCCTGGCCGCGCTCCAGCCTCCTACGCGGTCGATATAATCATCCGGCATCTCCGAGAGTGCAGTGACGAACGCAAACGACTAAGAACAAGACGAGCGAGAGCATCGGCGGGGGCATATCTCGGGGAGAAAGAGCGCGCTATTGGCACCAAGCCGCTTCAAATCAATGACCCGCGGTTACGGCTCTAAAGCGACTTAGATATTTTTGTCCCGCTCATGCTCCTCGCCCCGCCAACCGCCGCTTTACTTATTCCCCCCTCACCCTTCCTTCCCTCCTTTTTGTTTCTTCTCTCATTACGTTTCGCGAAACGCCGCGCTCCTCCCAACTGTCGCGATTATTTACTTTTGTTAATTAAGCGCGACAACTTGCGCGCGTTCGACCGTCAGTTATGAAATCTCGGCGGTTACGTATTCCGTCCCCTGGGACTGTGACGCCATCCTCGCTAAACGACGCGAAAGGGGAAACGAAGGTTTTTGAACTGTGATTGGGTTTTTGTTTAGAGACGATTTTCGTTTTTTTTTTTTTTTTTTTTGCTGCAACCGGCTGAATGTTACAAAAAGTACAATCAAAGATTGCATAAAAAATTGCATTCATAAATTTGCAAAAATAAAGTGAAAAATCATATTTACGACTTTGATGATTACATTTTAGAATTTTTTAATGTTATCAATTCTTTCAATTTTTTTTCCGCAGGATATCATTATATGCTACACTCAATCCTTAAAATTTATTAAATCAGTTTATTAAAAAAAAAATTGTAATTTATATAGATTTGCACAATCTAACTTTTGGTTTATGAAACTTTACTAAACCGTTTTATAACTGGCTTATAAGAGACACCTTGTGATTAACGTCAGCAGATGGTGATGTCTACTGAAGAAAATATAAAATAAGGAAAAAAGTTTGTCAAAACTTAGAATGTAATATACTGAAATCCACCGGTATCTAAATTTTAGTATTCTTCTTGCGAAAACGAAATACCAAAAGAAGCTAGCGAAACAAAGTTGGGATACAGATTTTGATTGATCAAAGTTACATTTTTCCTGGCGAACGAAACACCGGCAAAGGGGGAGCGGGGGATGGAGGGAGCATGATAAAAGGACGTAAATAAGCGGCCTTATTTCAGCTTTACGATGGGGAATATTCGGAAATGTCGATTTTTCGAGGGAACAATGGTCGCGCGCGTCGCGTCCCGTCAAATGATTTAGCCGGTTCGCCCGGCAAAGACGTAAAAGGGGGCGGGAGGGGGTGATGCGCGCGGAAATGGGAAAAGGTTTGAACGGCGCGCGAAACGCGGTCGCATCGGCGAGGCGTTGATTTTGCTCCGCGAACACAGTCGAAAGTAAGTCGAGCGTGGAGAGGGCGCGCGCAGCCTCCCCCGGCACGTTAGTTTTGCGCGGCGCAAAACGGTACCAAGCAACGAAAGTTGCGGGATAACTGCGCGAGTCGAAAAGCGTGTTCGCTTTTAACCGAGTCAACCACGGGCGCGTAAGTTTCGTTTCCCGCGCGCGCTCTCGTTTGCACTTCCGCGAGAGCTTACCTCCGGCGTTGCGGTAATAATTGTATAAACGAACCGAGCCATTATCCCGTATTCCCTCGTGGCGCAAATTATACGCTCCCTTCCGAGCACCGGCGCAGCCCGGCTCCGTGGCGCGACCAAGCAATTTTCGGTAATTAACGGACGGGTGCTAACTTTTGCGGTGATTCCAGACTCGTCCATTCAATTTGCCTCTCGTTCTCGCGGCATCTCATTTTACATGATAAGCGCCAATTTTGCCCGATTCATCCGACGATATCGCGCCCGAGACAAATCGTCTCGTTATAAACTTCAATTTCTGTTTGCTTGCTATTCATTTGTTTGCTTATCACGACTCTGTTATTTAAAAGGAGTCAAATGAATGGGACCAAATGAAATCCAACAGATTTTATCTTTCGCGCGGATTTCAACTCAAAATTTCTCGCGCAGTGTTTTCGTTTTAATTTCAAAATACCAGCGAAAAGATTGGTTCGTTTAATTTAAGAATTGATTGATTTATGTTCGAATTTGACGTAAGAAATTTTTGGTTTTTATTCACCGAGTAACTTTAGTTCGGAAAACCGGAAGAAACATATTTCTCCCGGGATGCTTAGATCAGGAACTACAACCACAATCGTGACAACATAAACATGATTCACGCGTACTTATTTGTAATGCGATGAAACCAGCTTGTGTCTTGCATATATTTATCAAACACGGTATCCTCGTTCAACAAACTTCAAGGAAACATTATGTGTGTATGGAACGACTAAAATCTGTCTCTAAATATTATTTAATTTTAATACAAAAAAAGTAATAAAAAGCAGCGAACAAATATAGTTTTCATAAATTGTAGATAAATATTGGTCTTCGGTAGCAAATATTTGTTAAACTGGTTTTTCTATTTATTTTCAATAAAATCCATTCATAAATGATTTAAGTGTAACCCCAATTATACTTGACTCGTTTTCTTTGACTCGCGTCAATATTACTGACTCATTAGTTTTGAAAGGTCAAAAAAAATGGACTTTTCTATTTGTACACTGAGAAAAAAGATTTCTACAAATTATTAAACATCAAGTGAATTGTATATATAATTTTTTATATGCAAATATTGTTGAACAAGAATTGAATAACTTTGTTAATACATTTAATTAGACTTATTTTTCGTCCAATATTTCATCACTTGATAAAAATATTCTTGTCAATGTTAATATAAATAATAATTTTAACATTAAATTACAAAAAATATTATTTAAGAATTCTCAATTACCAATAAATTCGAATAAAAAATAATGCGTTTAAACAGATTGACATAATTTTCAAAAATTAATATATAACCATTTAACTGTCTAATTATTGTACTATAAAATAAAATAAAACCGACATAATTTAAAGTAACGTCGCTTTTTCGTCCGAGATAATTTCACATTTGAATAATTGATTATAAAACAACATTTTTGAGCGAGAAAAGGGACGGAAAGAATTCGAGGTATGCGTTTTACAAGATTCTTCTCAGCCACTTCACTTGGTATTTCTAACATCGCGTATAATACTGCAATAAATCAGTATTAAATGTTGTATAAAATAAATATGACGTTCTTAGTCGCATGGTATTTCTTAATACCACTCGAACTATGACGATTTCAATTAAACGAGCGGCCATTTTTATTCCAAAGTCACTTTCCACGATTGACCGCCATAAACAAAGGCCAAAAATGTGTCAAATTCGGACATTTACAAGTCACTGATTTTTCATGCTCAACATTTCAACACAACATTTCAGAGACCGATTCATAATTATTCATGCCGCGAAAGCTGATTATTTTCGTGCCAGCTTCACTTTATTTCCAGCTTGTTATAAAACAATTAATCTTGTCCAGGTATGAATAGCCATGAAGTCGTTTGCGATAATAACGTATAATTGTACGAAAATTCATGATAATTCGTACGTAATGGCATTATCATAATCATTTCACTTTAATGCGATAAATGTAGAGTTTGACTGATCGTTGAACGAAATACACTTTTTTTGCATTAAATCGATCTCGATAAATTCAGGTCATATACAGCGACCTATCGCATTCTGTAACGGTTCATCAATTATTCCCAAATAATTCAATGTATTCTCAAAAGTATAGGTTCCTTGAGAAACAATTTTTGCGACACAGTTGCCGATTGATTAATTCAACTTTCATTAATTCACCGAGTTCTAATAATGTGGGAAAAAAATACTGTGTTCGATCCGAATTCAGCAATATTGCGCATTTGTATGATATTGTATATTTTTATTTATTATTCCAACCGTTCTTTTACTGCCCCTTTTTTAATCAGTTTTTTGATCATACCGCAATCAAATTATTATATTTACGGATTTCCCTGCTAGGATAATTCACTTTTTCATTTATCAAGCTATTGTACTTTTAAAATTAGTTTCCTAACTTATTATTCCGTTTTAATCTGAGAGGAAAAAGTAATTCAATTTAAGCATTGAATCTTTTATTACTAAATGATATAAATTGTTAATTTTATTCAGAAGGTATATTTTTTGTTTGATGTATTTATAAGTATTGTGAGATTTTAAATATAAATAAATTTAAAAAAAATATCATCACTGGAGTCCAAAAATCTCCTTAACAACAGCTCCAAAATCTTATTTTTTTTAATAATATAAACGTTCATCAATTTCTAATAAGATTACGAGACAAAAATTGATGTCAAACATCCGATTCATCAAATTCATCAATAAATGAGATCGTATTTAATCATATATACATCAAAGAACATGTATAATTACATTTATTGGCTCATTCATTGCCACAGTAATCATTGGAGAACGGCTAATTTAATTACAATTTCAACAATTTTAACGCACTTCTGATCAATATTATTTAATCAAATCGGAACAAAACATGACACGCCTTTTGATCAGTCTCGATCCCGAACAATATTTAACCCGAAAAAAAAAATGTTTATACGATTAAACACTGATCTTAATCTAATCTCGAAACTTTATCTCCTTTCAATCGTTAATAATCAATATTCAATCAAGTATAATTTCATTTTCATTTTCATTTATCTCACTTTTTTGATGAATTTATGATCACCTATTTATTATTAAATGTCAATCACAGTACGATCAGATATTGACAAACATCCGCACCGAATGTTTTGTTCTAAAATATACAATTCGTATTATATATATTTGCGGTTACGATAAACTTTGGAACAAAGTAATTGAATGAAACAGAAGTGAGTATCAATGAATTGAATATACATAAAAAAGACCCGTAATTTCAATGATAAGTAAAATGTTGAACAGCACAGATTATGCATAAACAAATGGCGAAAAGGGCCGAGTCGAGGTGGAGACGGCCGTAAAACTATAAATGGAAACAAATCATGATGTATAAACTGTCTGCGGCCGCGGCTAACGAGACGCTCCGGGGCCCGACACGCAACGTCGAGATACTCGTCGCCGCGACGAATAGTAATGAGCGGATTTCGCAGGCCGTACATTTCGCACACACCTACGGCTTTAACGATCGCGCGGGCCCCGGCCAAAGGCCAGCCGGAATGCAGACACGTAATGCACGCGGAATTCCGTGGCGCTCTTGGCCCCGGGTGGGGCTCAAATATTGGCCGAATCCGAGCCGGCAGGACCTCCCACGGTCCCCGAACCCGCGAACACGTCCGAACCGTCCCAACAGGTACGGTCAGGTCGCAACAGGCGCCGACGCGTTCCGTAACCCGGCGCTTCCTTTTCTTCGACCCCTTCCCCCCCTACCCCCGTCGACCATTTCTTCGCACAATGAGTCACTTGGAGGGATCCTCTTTGTCCGACTTCCAGCCATTTAAACGCCCTTACCAACCTGATCTATTGCTGACGGAATTTCGGTTAAGTGTGGTCGCCGCGTGTGATGTTTGTTTGGGGATGCTCACTTTCGGGTGCGCCTCGGCGACCAGAGCAACGACGCTTTCCAAACATTCCGAATTCTTCGGCAAACACTTTAATCGCGCCACTTTTTGGCCACTTATGTTTCGCCGCTAATTATCCAACAATTATTTCATATCCCGTCCGTTTATTTGTCGGCCGGACAAAATGATTGATAAAATAGATCGGTAAAAGTGGAATGAGGAGGAATAGCGAGGCAGGCGAAATTCCAAATTTGGCAACAAGTGTACAGATAGTCTAAGTATTCTATTGAGATAATAATATCATCATATATGGTGCAAAAAACAAATTTTCTCTTATTTTTACCATTAAAAAAAATTAATGTCCGCTCACCACTGAATCGTCAATGCGGCATTATTTTCTTAAGGTATTGGTTTATTATGGCAGTAGGACGCGAGGACATATCAGTGGTTCATTGAGAAAAAAGGAATATTATAAGTTTATAATTTTTATACACTTAAAACATTGTCTATTTATGAGTAATAGAATATTTTTATTTTTAATAGACTTTCTATTTAATATTAGAACAAATTTGTAATGCAAGAATAATTCTATTTATGATACATAGATTCTATTTAATGTAAATATAAATCCAACTGTATTTTTCTCAGTGTACCACTTTAAGATTATACGCTCATAAAAAACGTATGCCGTTGCCCCGCGCCTAATTTTAAATGAATTCAAACCAGCCCGAGCTATCGTTATAATGCACGCTCGTTACGCGCGCTGCTTAATCTTATTTTAATTGTGTTCCTCTCAATCGTCGGCAATCAATCCCGGAAGAAATTCGTCTTACACTTTTTATTCACGTCAATCGCAATTCCATCATTTTCCGCGATATTACGCAACAGTGTGATCTCCATCCAACGCAAAATTCAGAGGCATTACGATCCTTGCAAATAACTGGATTGAAAAGGCATTGTGTGATGAAATTACGTTGAAAAAAAAAAACACAAACAAGAAGAAAAGGCGAGGACTAATAAGAAATGAAAATAATGGAATTATGGTAACAGCTTGAAAAATGTTTCGTAGAATAGGTCGCCGTGAATTGACGCGTTGGAAAATGGTCGACAAAGGAAAATGACGCCGGAATAAGAAAAAAAAAAAAAAAACATGACGTCAATTTCCTGCGCGACGATTTGTCGCTCGTTGTCGAGGATTCGATTTGAATGCGGACAAAGCGGAAGGAATTGTGTCTTTAAGGGAAAAAAGGAATAAAAAAATAAAAACGAAATAATAAAAAACTTACTTTCTCCACGATCGCGAGCTTGTTCTCTATTGCGAGCATAACAGCCTCCGAGATGCGATTGTCCAACTGTCTGATGGCTTTTTCGGGATTCAGGCCCAGCGCATCGTTATTGTCGTCGATGGCGACGACCAGTCTCTCGACCATTTCGACGTAACCGGACCACGCGAGGTCGAAGTCCACAGTGGGCTCGGTGAGGCAACCCCTGCAAACAATAAACCAATTGTCCAAATTTAGCCAGATAGACGGTTTATCAATCTGTAACCGCTCATTTTTTACCGTAATCTCATTTCTATTGAATTATAATACCATTTTTTATCATTCAAAGTTAGAATAACAGATTTCCACGTATAAAGACGATGAAGGATGATATAAACCAATTAAACCAATAATTACAATCTTACTATTATTATTTTGCACTTTCTTAGGCAAACTTTTTGTATGAGTATCAATGAGTCCAATTATTTTATTAAGTCAAATTATTTTATTATATTAAACAGCATGCAAAAATAAAGCAAGATGGTAGCTGGATATTTGTCTGGACATCAGTTGGATAAAGGCTGGATATAAGGCTGGATCTTGCACGTTTCCAATTTGTGGAAACAACTGATACAAAAAATGAAGTTGAATCGTCCAGTCGTTACAAGTGACGAGTCATTCTGATTCGATTCTAAAGTTCTAAGAAAATATGATTGGTCCATTCTCGCTCATCCTATTATAGTGCGCCTCGATATATATATATTCCACGCGACAATGTTCTTGCGGACAACCTGTTATCATCCGCACCTACTAGAGTACTGCAATACTGGGTGCATGATCCAACCAATATTCAACCTCTTCACACGCAGAATCCAGCAGTTATCCAGTTTTATATCCAGTCATTATCCAACCTATCTTCAGCTGCTGTCCAGCTGCATTTTTTCCACAACATGCGAATAAATAATCTTTATTAATGTTGGCTGAAACAGTATAATAATTCTGTGAGCAATTTTTTTTTGAACGATGATCATTCTCAATTAATATCCATAACAAACCGTTTTGACCGACTTAAAAATAATTAATTAAATGTAAACACTGCCTGCGATAATTCCGAGGGCGTATTAATTTATTTAATTAAATGCACGGTATAATTTGTATAAAATTATCCCAACATCAAATTAGATAGAAACATTTGTTTACGCACGATCAATGCCATCGGAGAGCGTATGAACATAAAGATTAATTATCCAATGTAAAACGGCGGACAAGAAAATTGATACTTATAAGCTTCAATTTCGGGTCATGATGATTAATTGTTATTATGAGTAAGAAAAATGTTAAAGCCGCATAATTGTTTTCAGAAGAAAACTTCGTATAATGAGGAAGCCGAAATGAAAGGAAGAGTGGTACCGACTCCATTGAATGAATAGATTTTGTCGTTTCTCCCTTCTTTTTGAATAAAATGAAACATTTCGTAGAAGTATAGGTATCGAATAATTTATTGCCATTATTGATTCGGCAACATCCGGCGATGGATAAATGTAAATGAAAGAAGTTTTGTATTAGGATCAAGCAAAGAAGACAAAACTTGAAGACACATCGGCAGCGCCATCCCCCTTCCTCCCCCCTACTTCCACCCCAATTATTTCCCTCAACATCTTTACAATACAAATGTTTTCTTCCCGTGGAAAAATAAATCATCTTTATGGACCATGAAATAAATTGTCCTTTTCTTTCAAACAAAATGCATTTAAAATGCGGCGCCAAGCGAATTCACTGACAATAACTGTGGTGCGTTGAACTTGTTTGTAAAAAGTTAAAAATGTATTGTAAAAGGCTATAAGCCAATCAATGTTTAGTCCCCGGAGCATTCCATAAAAGTGAAACCCCTCTACTTTTCAATGTCTATTATTCGAAGTAGTAATCATTCATGTCCATGGCAGCATTGAAAAATTCATGTTTGCACAAGTTCCTATTATACTATAAATATATATGCGCCTAATAATACGCTTACATGCATGTAATATTGTTGTGCCGGCATGAGTGTTTGCGAGCATTGGACACGCGTTCAAAAATATTTTCCATTCACGTGCTCAAGTACGGCGCAACTACACCACTTCAAACTTGCTTTCTCCTCAATTTCGTTCGTATTTTTAAAATAAATAATAAAAAAATATGACAAATTATTTGTTATTTCAAGAAGCACTCGTGACTTTGTCCTTATTTCGTGTAATTATTTTGTAGAAAAATTTTTTAATCTATGAGAAGGCTGATGTTCTTTTATATGTATATATATAGATATCCGTCATTGTAAGAAATAAAATTATTATTCAATTGCTTGAACGTAAATTTCTCAATAAATTAACATTATTATACTCTATAATAAATGTTTAAATATGTGTATAAATAAACACCAATGTTAATAATTATGAAATTTTTAAAAAGGTCTTAAAAATACTCATCGTAATAATGGTGGTAATGCAAATTTATTAATTTGACGACTTCAACTTAAGCCAACCCTAGAGAGCCTGAATGGTTTCACTCTGCGTGATCAATTCACTCCCCTCTTCGCAACCACTCTCTTTTAATAAACAATTATTTTTCATATTAACGTGGCCTATAAAATTTCATGAGCAGTTGCCGACAGTTTAAAATAAAGGACAGCCGGTCTATTCATCTGGCTCGTTTCGAACCCAAGAGTTCACTCTCTAAGATCCTTTACGTCGGATCTTGCACAAAGGTCAGAGCCTGCAGCTAATCTAACTCAGCGTATCATATACATATTTAATTCCAACCGGACAACACCTTTCAGAAACCCAAACTGGAGCAAAACGAGAAGAAACGAATTAAACCTTGTTGATTATACGGTGGTCACCTAAGTCTGTTGAGGTTATTTTAATTTCCATGATTCGAAAATAGTATTATTTAACAACTGAATAGAAATACTTTTCTTGTCTTGTATAATAATTTTCTATTTAAATCGTCTCGAATAAAACATTGCATTGCAGTTTTTAATAATCTAAAAGATGTAAAATGAAATAGTGCTTTTGTATCGGAAAATCTTGTAACAAATTAATCACTCAGAACAGAATTGAATCGCATATAAGAGCGTGTTATAAATTTAATAACTTCGTTGATATTAATATCATAAAAGATTAAAATGATAATTGAGAAATAATAATATCAACCATGATATCTAATGTTAGTTTTTAAGTACCTCGAGACAATAGATTGAAACTTTATTATAAAATCAGTCTCTAAATACGCGGTAAGTTTTGTGTCAAGGTGTGCCCTTATTTTCGCTCAATTTAGTTTTAAGATTGTCGCAACGTACTACAAATTTAAATGAAAGATTATAAATGTTACTCACATTCATTTGTTGTCCGCAATGAAAAACTTGGATAAGTATTAACAATGTACGACACGAGAACTTCAGCAAGTACATAATAATGAGCAATCAACTGCAATTAGCATATTTATGAATGTATTTCAATCACTTAAGCTGTCTTTAAAAAATTTTTATAACTGAGTAAAAGTAAATAATCGATGACTGATGATATGAGTGTGCATAAGTAATGTGACATCACTTTGTTTGTGTATGAATAATTAGCCACACGATAAAAATGGTATTGATGACCATAATTACAAACAATATTAGCATAATTGAGTCAATCAACAAGGATACTGCGAGCAACAACAATCGACATAGTTATCTTCTGAGGAATTGTACATCCAACAAGACCGCAAGAGCGAACTTTAATAAAAATAAATATGATCTTCAAAATTTATATACAAGGTTATCCAAATGGAAATTGCAATAAGGCCCTATGTTGGCCCAGTACTGACAACATTATTGCTCGTACAGAATTTGTTGCCAATAATCTTGTCAAAATTGTTGAACCTGATACGCATTGGCAGCTAGTACTGGTCCAAGCTTGGGCCGTTTGCCAGCATCGGGAATTTCCGCACGAATAAATCTGATGAGATTACAGAAGATTAACTGAAAGCTAAAGGGAATTGATCGGCATCTAAGAATGTTGCTGGAACGGTCGAAACGTTTAAACGAACGAACCATTCTAGTAAATGTAATTTGGAGTAATTGAGAAGGCAAACAGAGTGGACGGTGGCGAATAAGAAAGAGGTCTATCCAGCGCACCTGATAACGTTGGTGCAGAATCCGCTGCAGGGCATAACGGAGGAGCCGATGTTCTTGCATTTGGGACAGTAGGTCATCCTAAGTAAAGCTTTGTAGCAAGCCTCCTGCTGCAGGCTGTTGGCCGAAATTAGAACGCTATCTGTCTGGTCCAGGACGGTTTTGCCCAGCGTGAGAGCCTCCACCAGAACCCGACCGGCCTCCAGGCTCTTAATCACCGCGATGTCGATCTCTTTGTGAATATTGCCGAAGGGATTGATGGTCTCAAAGTTGGCCTCCAAACAGGACCTGAAGTTGTCGGAGAAGTCGCGCAGCGTGTGATTGGCCGCGGTGTGGTACGCCACCACGAAGAGGTCCGTGAAGAATTCGTTGAATCGTTGCATTAGAAGGTCAAACGGGTACCGCTGCGTTTCCAACTTTGGCATCGACACGTAGTTGGCCATCATCTGGTAAAGCGAGCGCATCGAAGGCCGGGTCAACACGGACATCGCTTGGTACACCTGGTCGAACAAGATCATCGTCTTGTTCTCCGACTGACGCACCAATGTTGTTACGGTATCTGAAACGGAGGACAAGACGGTTAGACAATTGATGATTTGTTGTAACCGAGATAAGGGGCACGTCGACGTGACGGATATCAGAACTCGGTCCTGCTCATTTGTTAGGGAGAAAACGCGCGGTGGGGACACACACACACACATTTTTGGCCCCCGTCCAATCGACTTTCATTCAATCCACCCGATTCTAATAGTAGCCCAAGTTTTATTGCCTCAGCGTTCGATTGTCTTGCTTTGTATAATCTGGTTTATTATCGTAACTTTGCATGGTCCGGTGAGATTTCATTTAACAGGTTTGCAGGATCGAAAAGTATATTTTGAGGGGATGCATCTGGTAGTCATGATTTTAATTAACCTTATTGGTCGAAGTAACTATCTAAAATTTACTATCTGTACATATTTACTAAATTTTGTATATTTTCTATAATATAGATAAAAAAGAAAAATAATAGACCTATATAATTACTCATTGAATACACTCAAAAAAAAAATAGAAATTAATATACCTGGACGTATTTAATTCAAAAAACGAGTAAATTAAATTCAATTTAAACTTGATACAACTTGATACTTTTTACAGAGTAAATACAAAATTACGATAATGTCATTATATTTATTCGTAACGTAAAATCCTTTTAGCTTAAGTGGCTCGAATTATATTATTTATTTAAAATAACGTCTTAAGCTGCGCTTCATTTCAATTAAAGTAATGTTTCTTACTCACAATCAAATTTCATTAAACTGCCTTTTGCGCGTCCTGAAATTCCTTTGTATTATTACATCAAAGTTAATATCAAGGCATTTCGAACAAATGCTTTTGTAATTATGTCTTATTCAGCTCGGTTAGACTAATTAACAGATACCAAATGATATTATTGAAACTGTATTCTGATCATACATAAAAAAAAGGCTAAACTTGACTCACACGCAACGTCTCAACGACAAACCTACGCCATTTATCTATTTAATTTAAAATTGGCAAATGCCTCAAAACGATTATTACTTGACTATATAATTATTATATTCAACCAATGTAATAAATTTGCGACAAATTTTGTTACAAAAGAGCAGTTCCTTTGACGAAAAATTGCGCGAGCGAACTTCAAACGAAGAAGTAAAAGTTTCCAAACAGATTGGAAAGAAGAAAAAAGTTGTTGGAAAAAGGGATTTATAAGAAAAGGCGAAAAATAAAAGTTGAAAATCCCGCTTGAAATAGTCAAGGAGCTTTTTTGCTCGCGAAAGATATGCATCGATAAAAAGTCACACGGTTAATCAGAGAATTCGATCATAAATGGCGGGAATGCCAATTTTAACAATTATGCATTATTTAATGGCACTGTCAATGAATCCGTTCGATCTTAAATAAAATCGAAGCATCCCCACCGGGGCCCATTTGCATAATTATCATCAACTCTAACGCTTTCCAATGCAATAACGATCATCTCTGGTATAATGTAACAGAAAGCCGTGCGAAATTAAGTCGGAGGAGTAAAAATAGCGAGCGAACATTTACAATAGAAACAAAAGGTTTTATGTTATTGAAACGGTCAAAGCGAACGGAGTCTGCGTACGTATACAGAACTGTTGAATGTGGTTGCGAGAGCGCACGGAATGAGCGCGGATATAAAGGGAGAAGGGGAGAAATCTCTTTTATTTTGCCGCGGAACGGATATTAGCGTCGCCTTATTATTGATCGAATTAATTCCAACGCGCTACCCGAAATTCTTCATTGGCCCTCGACAAGGAAATTTCTTATGACGCAGAGATCATCCGGATTATTCATTGCTTAAAACGCGAGGGGATTAAATTTTATTCGTTCAAACATTCCTCGAAGGAGAATCATCTGGTAATTCGGATTACTCCGTTTCAACTCGTAATTCCCAATGTTTATCTAAGAAATTCTAAGTACGGATATTGATTTCTAGCTAGATTTACATGTAGGACGAGCGTATATATAATATTGTCACATATGCTCCAAATTAAGAAAATATTTTCCAAAAATAACACCTAAGACTTGAAGGGCAATTTCATTGGATTAAATTTTCTAAGATCCAATTACCCGTGTAGAAATTGACAAACGACTAAGTACTGGCACAGCATCGGTAAGCGTCGGTCATTTGTTGGCCCAGTCTTGTAGTGAAACACCAATAGACTAAGATATTTAATCCACAGATGTGGAATCTTGTCAATTTACTGTTTGCTTGTACTGTTGTAGTGCTCGCAATTAACAGTTGGCAACGCGTCGCAGACCAGTACTGGCAACATTCTATAAATATTATTTATAAATAGATATAACTGAAATTATTTCTGATATATCATCAAGATATAAAAATCGACATTTCCAAAAAGATAAATATATCATGTTAATACTTGGAACATTAGAATGCCAGTACCACGCCAACGGTTACTTATTTATTGGCAATCAACCAACAGTCCAGTACACATTTTACCTTAAACAATTATCGAAACTTTACTTTTATTTCCAACATTTGTATACCAGTTATTGTGCCTGTTCACTCCCAATTGTCATTGGTGGCATAATAATGATTTTTTCCACACGGGCATATAAATTGTAATGGCATAAAGAATTGTTGGATTCAGACGCTGGCCTCTCGAGTTTCGTAGTGAATATCGAGGTCAAGCGAAGGTCCGAAAAATAGATTGTCGGGTGAAAAGATGAAAATGCCGAATAACAAAGTGCGTTCCGAAAGTGTAAAAATGGCAACCGGCCGCGCTCGTCAAAAGCATTCCAAATCGCACAAAGAGGACGGCCAATGGCGAGGCGATCGCTCAAAAGCTTCTTCCCCGTAAAAGGGGCCCCGGCAAGGGCGCGCGCGCGCGCGCGAAATAAAGAGAGGCAAATTGCCGTTGGCCAGCCTGGCGATATTCTCAACTGTTATTACATTAATCGCCAAGAGGCGCGGGGTGCGAAATTCGATAATTTCCGTGTCTCCCACGGGCGCTTTAATTCCCGGCGAGGGTTCGCGCCGCTCCCGAAGGTCTTGAATGAGCCATTCCGGTACGAAGGAAAGAGTGCGCGCGAAGCGATCCCGAGATTCGACGATCGCAATTCAGGTATGCGAGTTCTCTCGGCCGGAGCCCGTTTGCCGTCCGCTCCTCCGACCCCCCCTCCCCCTCCGCCCCCCATCCGCTCACCTTCCGCTCGGCTTCCCTCCTCCCGGCGATTGACTTTCGGGAAACCGGGACCGCCTGCGAGGGCCGGCCGCAAAAAGGACGGCGATAGTCGAGATTCCACCGGCGGAGAGAGGTAAATGGGAAAAGGAACACCGATCGGGTCGAGGATCCGCAACAACAAAGGACTACCGGTGCCGTAAAAAGGCTCCCCTGGCTCACCCGGACCCGCGACACGCACGGCACTGCGCGGCCAAAACATTCGTATGAAAATTTCATGCGCTCCTTATTAACTCGATCATGCGTGGAAAAAGTGTCTCTATTATTTTTATTCACTTTTTCGATTTGTTATCAATGGAACCACGAAACCAAAACCTCGAAACCATCAAAATGATGTAACGAATGTTCGACTGAATGTCTTATTTCCGAAAGCACGGAGTAAGTTTTCCATTATGTCGATAGGAAAAGTAAATAAAATTCGAATACGAAATTTCATGCTAAAAGGAAGAAAAGTGTAGTGTCTCTCTAACTCTGTTTTATTTAAAAGTTGCTTCGTCGGCTCCGGTCTCTCGGTACTCTTGTTGCACGAAACCGATGCGAATAACGTAAATGGAAATTTAAATGAAGTAAATGCAATAAATTGTAGCACCTGTTACGTACTATTTTTAAATAAATATGTTTTTCATATTGAATAATCAAATGACATTCGGTAGATACCAGCTTTATGTATGTCGTAAAAAAAACTGTGTTTACTATTGATAATAGTGTATTATCAAGTATCAGTTAGAGTAAAATTAAAGGTATTAAGGTGAAATGTAAACTCCTCTTAAGGAGGTTAAATAGATAAAATTGCCGTACGAATGAGTATTTATAAATATTTTATAATATAATAATTAAATTAAAAAGAAATGCAACGTGTATCAAAATTTTTTCAAATACTTCATTATATATTGTGACTTTTCTTATAGAGCTATCTTTTGGAACTCGTTTCATCGATTATTTTATTATAGAGGTTAGATTTTAGTGACATGGAAACGAGTTCCAAAAGTTAACTCTCTGAGTAAAATAGTAATAGAGAAGAAATAGTTGAAAAATTTTTAAATACGTTTAATTTTTTATTTTATCAATATATTTATATACATATGTTATCAAGGATTATGTCAATTTTGAGTTGACCATCCATTTCACCTTACAAATCGTACAAAAAATAAAAAAAATGGTTATTAAATTAAATTTTCAAAGTATTTATACGAATATTTCCGAATTCATTAGGTTCAATTTGTAGAGTTCTTCAGTCGATCGTGTTTCCACATTCACGTTTTCAGCGTCTACGTGTCATCGTTATGTAATATACTTGTAGGCATTATTAATGAATTCGATGTGTTGAATAGAGAACACATCTTCGGCTCTTTTTTTCCCCTTCTACTTCTTCTTTCAGGCTGAATCATATTAATACATCGTTCCTGGAATCCGCCTCGAATACTTGGGATTATTCAGATACTGATGGAATTTCGGTACAATGCGCCGGAGATTTGGAGATGATAAGATAACGTGGATTTTTCACAGCATTGAAAGGAACCCGTGGGTAGTCGAGGGGGATTAATGTTGCGGAATGCCTGGTAACAGTTTGTTATGTGCTTCCAACCAGTGAAATCGGTTTTGAATCTGTCTTCTCGATTTTTGTGGTCGCTACGCGATTGTTTGGCTAGTCACGTGGTAATTGGATGAGATATGGAGACAAATATTTAGAAAACAAACGTTATCTCCCAATTTCTTTAACTCCTCCCAAAACCACAATTTCCTCCGAATCTTTTACCTTCGCACCCTCGATTTATTCGAATCTTTAATTTTGCAAATAAAATTCACTTTAATTAACAGTCGGAAACATAAATAATGTTGAATTTAACTTCAATTCACCGACACCGACCGCGCCACGCCAATTCAATTATTTGGAAAATTTAATTTAAAAATAAGTGAATTCTTTAATTAAACAATTTCCATAACGAGAAGTAAACTTTTATTCCTCGCTTCCCTTTTGTTTTATTCGCTTTGATGTTTGATCCAGTTAAAAGTCTTTCCTCAGCGCGAAAGAACAGTTCGCAAACGCGTCGATGTAAATTAATTTAGCTACCTCCAATTCCGCGTAATATTACGCCAAGTTACGATCGGCGGCAATGAAAAGCGCCGGGAATAATTTCGATGCAAGGCAAAACATCCGTGCGCGCAGTTAAATAATTACTTTCAGCGTGGTTAACAATCGTGTTTAAATGTCCGAGCATAATTTCCGCGACACTGCTCGCTGTCCGACAACAATTATTTCATTACTGCTCTCGCCGAAATGTGCGCCGCGGTGATACGATAATCATATTTTTCGTGTAACAAAATTTGAAATTGAAATTTCGCTTTTCAAAACTCCGCCGTGCTCGCGAAATTTCAACAAATCACTTAAGGGAATGATGTTTATGTACACTTTAAAATGCCGAAACAAAATTAATTTATACTTCATCGAATTCAATCCGATAACTTTATTCAGTCGATACAGTTAAATGGATTTCGCGTTATTATAAAAACATGCCTTTTTATCATCAGTTGCAAATTTAAATTAAATTGGTTAACGCAATGTGTGGATGCAAAAAAAGAAAAGAAAAAAAAGAGCGTAATAACGGAAATGAAAAGTTTTAATCGTCTAACTCGCTCCTCCGTTAAACTTAATTAAAATGTTAATATTAAAAATTCGCGTTACACTTCCGATTTAAGTAACGCCGTTTTCGGGCGAACAATTGAAGTACGGTAAGAAAACAAATTAACTTGATCTATCTGCATATCAATTTTCTCCCATCAATTTGTATACAATCTGGGAACTCGCCGCGTTATAAATTAACAAATTACAAATTAAAATGCGCGAGAGTTATTTTGCATTTTCAATATCACACCATGATTAAACGCAAAGTTGAATAATATTAAATTTGTTAAATGTTTAACGCGTGCATTAATTTCAACGTCCAGCTATTTTATTATTAACTTTCGTTAAAATATTTCCATCAATCGTCCATGAGTTGCTGCGCTTAAAATAAATATTTGCTTATATTAAATTCCAACACACATTGCGCAACGCGCGGAAAAAAATAACAACTTGCAAAAAAATCAAAGTAAAGTCCCATTAACCTCGAGGTATCTTCTTCATATTCGAAATTCATAACAGATTAAACGATCATTTAAATCGCCTTCGAGGTTTTTTCACGCCTTTTTCTCGACATTAGTCACCTTGTTAACAAGAAACGAAGATTTGCAGCGCATCACTCCAGATAATAACCAGATGACAACACTGATTAGCTCGAACACTTTTTTTCCCCCCAATTTCCCCTTCCCCCGTTCGATTGTTTTCTTTTCTTATTTTATCTTTATTTTGTTCAGTCAGGTCCACTTTTAAGCTGAAATGTCACTCGTTTAAAAAGTTTAAATTGGCAATATTGTCGCCCAAATGAATATTTCAAAATATCTTATAAAATAATAATTAATGCAAAAAACGCAACATCTGACAAAAGTATGTAGGATATTTCTTCTACTTTCTACTACTTTTTTTATATGCAATTTTTCTAATGGAGCTATCTTTTGGAACTCGTTTCATCGACTACTTAGAGGTTAGATTTTAGTGTCATGGTAACGTGTTCCAAAAGATATCTCTCTGAAAAAAGTTGCGATACATAAAAAGTAGTCCAAAGGAATTTAAATCCACGAAGAAAAAAGTCATCTGGTTTAATTTTCATGATAACTACACTGAGAAAAAAGTTATACTAAAAATTACTATACCATATGAGTTCTGACAGATATTGTTTATGGTGTCTACAAAATTACTATACCAATTATAATGAAAATTTCCATTCGATATAATAAAATTTAATATACTAGTATGATAATGATCACCAAGATAACAAACAAATTTAGAACACTAATATAAAAAAATTTACCATATCGAATGGAAAATTTCTTTATAATTGGTATAGTAATTATGCTGACACCATAGACGATATCTGTCAGAACTCATATGGTATAGTAATTTTTAATATAACTTTTTTCTCAGTGTAGAATCCTGATTAAGTTACATTATATATTATAATTATTTTTACTAAAAATCAGATAACTGGAACTAAAATTTTATAGTATTCACAAAAAAACTATGCATACGGTTAACATTGCTATATATTTATCTCAATGTACGTTTAACTTTTCTCGTACGTTACCTTTTTCTTAAATTAATTCTTATTTTACAATACATTTGCAGGCGTGCATTATGAAGGAGATTACGCGAACTGCGAGTGGGCCAACGATTGACATTCGAGCCTAATCGCGAGACACATCAACGATCAATCGATCGTACCGAGCGTCGGGCAACTCGAAGCGCGTCGCCTTTCGGCGGCGCTCCGTCCAGGACTTTTTTTTTCCATCGGTGACTTATGACTCAATAATTCAGAGCCATCCGGCGTGCGTTAAAAGACGAGGTGAAAAAGATGGTGTACGGGGGCGCGGGGGGCGGCGGGGCGAGGGCCGCGGGAGCAGCAGGTCAGGCTGAACTTGGACGGCGAATGCCGCGACGACGCCTTCGCTCCACGGGATATTTTGAGGCGGCAAAATCGATCGAAGGGAACATAATTCTCGCTCGTCCTCGCCTACCGCTCTCGCGCGCCGCTGCGTGCCCACGAACCGAGCGGACAAGGACGCGCGCTTTTTAGCCAGAGACGGCGATACCGCTTTCCGCCCCCGCTCCCTCTCGCGCTCCTTCTCCCTCGCGGACACTCGCCCCTCGTTACGTCCCTCACTGCTTGGCGTACCTTTGATGTTACACACGGAGCGAGAAGAATTCAAGGACTCGGAAGACGGTGCTGCCGCCGCGCCAATTGGGGTAGTTTACCTGGCGATTTACGTGCGCTCGCGATTGTTGAATGGAGCATCCAGCGTGGGATAATGGGAAGGGAGGAGGGGGGGGGGCGGCCCACAAGTAGACAAACCACTTGGAATCTTTTGTAATAAAACTTACGTTTTATGAAGGAAAAAAAAGAAGAGGAGAAAAGAAAAGTTCTTTTTTTTCACTCTCTTCCATTCTAAAGTTTTATTAACGCGGTAAATTTATATCAATATACCAAAAGTAGTGACCCCTCCCCCCCGCGGGGCAATTTTCATTACAACTTTGTAATAAGGAATGCAACAAAATAGCAACGTGAAACTTATGGACCGGAGATAAAAACTTCGCTGGAGAGGTAGAGAAAATCTTGCGGTAACCGAGAATTAGAGTAATTTGTAAACCCGGGAAGCAAGCTGAGACGACACAGTCGCGGATTAAATTAACCTTAATATCGTATAGTTTAATTGAAGTAAAGTAATGTTACTGGAGGAAATTTGGTGGAAAATATTTTATTTTAATTAACCCTTCTTCGGTAAACGTCGATAAATTATGAATTAAGTGTATTACTAAGGTTTTTTTTTTTTCGTACTTTTCTTATCACTTTTTATATAAAGAGTAATCCATGCATAAAAAGTTGGAGGCATTTATGCGCTTGGTATTTATAAAACGGGGTAATATTCTTAAAGCGAATTTGACTATTAATTAAACTTTTTCTTTGACCGGTAATTAATTATGGAGGGATAAAACTTGAACTTTAGAAATTTAAGTGGTTAATCAAAGTCGCGTCCGCTGAATGAAAAAGTTTCATTATAATGTTTAGATTTTTCAACACTTTACTGGAAGTGAATTGCAAAATAATCATGCCATTTGAGCAATTAAAATACATCACGTCAACAGTTATTTGCACTCCAATTACCCAGCGAACTGAGTGCACATCAAATTGATTTCCCTCAATGGCAGGTAATGATACGCTAATAACTTTTAAAAATTACACCTATTACTCGACGAACGCTCTTTTAAACGTGAATAATTAGTTCGTCCATTTACATTTCATAAAGAACCATTCATTCCTTTTGATTGGAAAAATTATATACCAAACCATTGTAAATGAATTGAAAATTTGCGGTGTTGCATTTTGCCAACTATAATATCCGAATGTGTTTGAATGAAGAGCGTTTAATATTGGAGCAAAGTTTCGTCTTGTAAAGTAGTTAACACTGTTTAAGTCGGACTAACAATTGGCGGGATACATTAAATTATTTTCAAATGGTCAAACGACGTTTGTGATAATTTAATTAAATTTGCATTTGTCGACGAGAAAGTTCCTAATCTTTTCGGAATTTATTTTTCTTTTCTTCTTCTTTTTTTTTAATATTTTTTACTAGTGTATACTCGAGATTTTACGAGGCGGATGAAAATTCAAGGACTTGAGAAGGGATGATGTGTTATTGAAAACGCGCCGCGGCCGGGGATTGGTCGAAAATTGGGGTAGTTTACCTGCGGACTTTTTTATGAAGCTACGCGGTTGGTAATGTCACACAGATTCCGGAAAAATTGACGTTTCGAAAGAGGGATTACGTCGTACGTGGAAAACTCATTGAAATACCAATACTTTTAATAGCGAATGAATTGTAATGAATTCGCGTATTACAATGGTTCGAAGTGTATTCATCGAATTACTTCAAATGTATTTAATTCTGAATAACAAATAAGTACCGAGTATAAGTACGTCGCAACATTGTAATTGTTCTTAGAAAATGAAGAATTGAATTAAAATGCAATTTATTCCAAGAAAATCATTTGTAAAAAGCGTAATCACGCCGGTGGAAGAAATGCAACAGAGTCGTTTGTTGAAATAGAAATGTCTAATTAAAGCAAATCCCTTAAAAGCATCTGCTCGAGATAAAAAAAAAATTCCAATTTTCACTTAATTCCCTTTACATCTTATTTACCACTCGGCGTTCATTTATGAATATCTCGGGGGGTTTAGATATTCTATTTATACTGTTATGACACAAAATTAACAATCAACGTAATCTTTTTTTTGTTAAATAGGAAATGCGGGTTTAAACTCAAAATCATTCCCAATTGTTAGTAGAACGAGGAAAAAATTGCTGACATTGTTATTTTGCTTTTCATTTAATAACATTCCATTTTTCTTGCGTCATTAATAAAAGTATTACGTATTGTTATTGGAGTTGTAAGACGTTGCGAAAAACACGAAATTTATTTTCCAAATTAAAAGTAGGTGGAAGCTCGGGTGCTAAATTATCGTGGGCGTATATACGTAAGGAAAATATTTCTCAAGAATAATTGTCGGAAAAGGAACGGCACGTATTAAGAACAGAAATAAAAGTAGTAACACTATTTACTATATATCGCGCATACATTAAATAATTTAAAGTGAAACATTTTTGCAGTATTTTATAATGGAGCACGGTAAAATAAAAGCCTTCTTTCGCGCGTTTCCTCCGGTCACGAAATCCGTGGGCAATCTTGACAGTTATTAATGAAACGTTAAAATGCTTTCGTAAATATTTGATTAAAGTAACTGCAGTATCTTCTATGAATTCGCAGCGAGGCTAATTGGCGAAAACGACGCGCACACGAAATAACAGAATCACCGCGCACGTTTTCCTCGCGTTCATATATCCTTCAACATTCTTTTAATTGAAATTTAAGGTATATGACTATAAATGACTTTTGGATCACCATGTAAAGTGTTACTTTAATTTTTATATAAATATTGTGAATAAATAAATGCTGGATTTCTTTTTTGGCGTTTTCGATTTTTATTTTATTTTGACTAGAAGACTTTTGAATTTGGTACTGAGAAAAAATAGTCATAGTTATTATTACTAAAGTTAATTTGATCATGGTTTGATAAAAGTCATATGGTTACTTTGAATATGAATACAATAGTATATTTTCTATAAAAAATATAATGGTTATGTATAGTATATTATGCACAGTATACTTTACTATAGTCATTATAATTACACTGAGAAGAAAATTTGTGTAAAAATTGTAATCTTTTTTTGTAATTTGAGGACATGTTGGATAAAGCCAAAAAGTTACAATCGAAAATTATAAAATGTGCTCACAAAACACGTAAATATTATGATTTTTCACTTTATTTC
>JABFPN010000578.1:0-42973 GCA_022817305.1 Leptoteleia sp. ZL-2020
GTGGATCGGATACTCCACAAGAGGTCCAGCCTTCAGGTACCAGTCCACCAGCTTTTCCAACGTCTTCAACAAGAACGAGGTGAGGCTGATCGGTCTGAAGTCTTTGACCGTGTTGTAGCTCTTCCTCCCTGGTTTTGGGATGAAGGCCACTCTGGTTTCTTTCCATTTCCTAGGTACGTGCCCCAGTGCAATGCACCCCCTTAGCATTCCTGTGATGGGTAAGATGAGTTCCTCCAGACCTTCCTGAAGAAAGGCCGGATATATGCCGTCTGGTCCTGGAGCTTTAAAGGCATCGAAGGACCCTATCGCGGCCCTCACCTTCCTCACATCAACCACTTTTGCTGCTAATTTCCATTCCTTCCTTTTACTCATACCTTGGATCGGAGTCTCCGCCTCTCGTATGCCAAAGGTGATATCCGGGAAGTTCTTTGCCATTAGCAGTTCCAGTGTGTCCTTGGGTGTCTTTGAAAAGGTACCCCCATCCATTTTCAGAAACTTCAAGCATCCGTCCATCGAATCTGACAGGATTCTTGCTAGCTTCGCTGTGTCTGATACGGTCTCCGTTTCTGAACACATCGTGGTCTGCGAGTCCTTCTGAGTCTTCCTCAGGAGGCTTCTGTATTTCTTGCAGCTTTCGCTGTACCTCTGCCAGGCTTCCGCTCCAGCTTTCTTTGCCCTGTTAAAGAGTCTTCTACTTTCTCTTTTACAGGCTTCCAACTCCCTGGTCCATTTGGCGACGCCAGATCTCGCTGTCACCCTAGTCAGGGGGCAGTTCTTCTCATATGATGTCACTATGGACTCTCGGATCACCCTCTCGGTGTTCTCGAGGTCCATCGCCGTACCATATCTTCCCTTAAACCCCTCAAACCTGGTCCTGAGTTCACCCCTGAACCCGTTCCATGTTATTCTCCTGGGGTTTCTTTTCCACTTTGTGCTGGCTTGCCATCCAGTTACCACAGCTCTTATAAGCCTGTGGTCTGATAATGATGGTTCCTCAGAAACCCTCCAGTTGCTGATTTTTCCCCTCAAATTGCGATTACATAGGGTGATGTCCAAGACCTCACGCCTATTACTCGTAATGAAGGTTGGCTCGGATCCTTCGTTAAGAATCACGAGGCCCTCCTCTTGGATAAAATCCAATAGTGTCTCTCCCCTTTCGTTGTCGTCGGTACTCCCCCAGACGATATTGTGAGCGTTGGCGTCACTTCCGAGGAGGAGATCCAAGACTTCTGTGCCACAGTGCCTTGCTAATTTCCGTACTTCCTCTGGTGGCGATACCACATCATGGGCGCAGTAGGCTGATGCGAGTATAAGTTTCCTGCTATTATCCTCTGGTTCGACCCTGACTGCCGTCAGGTCTCCGGTGGACATTTCCTGAACCAAGGTCGCGTCCAGGTTTCTTGTAATTATACAGGCCCTCTGACGTCCCTCCTGTTCACTTGTAAATAACTTACCTGCGGTACCAAGGCCCCTAATTTTGCATTTGTACCACCAAGGCTCTTGCACCAGGGCTACGACCTTTTCTTCAATAACGAAACAAATGGAACATTTCTGATGAAAATGGAGAAGACATTTTTATGTAAATGAGAGCGTGAGGAGAATGGGAATGTGGATAATGGGAGCTACGAGTGTATATTTATTAATAGTATTCGACATTAAATCACTATATTTAACATTTTAATTTAAATCTTATATATTTATATTTTTTACTTATTTATACTTTTAGTAATGTTAAGTTTCTATAATTTAATATTTTTATTAAAATCAAATTTTAATGTAATATTCATTTATAATACATTATTTATTAATATAATATAAAAATAAATTTTTAATTTATTAAAATTAAAAGATAAGAATAAAAAAATAAGTAAATATTATATTTACTTATATTTTATATTTTTAACAATGGAAAAAGAATAATTGTCAAAAATCGTTGTAAAAAAATAAGTTTATATACTTTAGTAATTACAATGTATACTTTTGTATGCAAAGTTGTGTGTATTATAAAAAATATTAAGATCAATAACATTTTCTAGGAAGCAAGATAAAACAATTTTATATAAAAATAACATTTTTATATTATCTTGGTACACCCAGGAATATCAATATTGGGCCTAGCTAGCTTAGGTTAACTTGGGCATTCGTGTCATGCCTACAAAGGACCTTCATTGCGCCGATTATAGGCTACTCCTTGGCAAGGCATTACACGCCCACATAGGGCCGATATAAGGCCCTTAGAAAGCTCCATCTGGGCCCATACATGTTTACATAGATAGGCTGATGGATGAAGACGCTTGGTAGGTCCGACTTAGGTATCCCCGATATGGGCACGCCCGGGGTCAACCCTTGTTAGGCCCGATTTATATTACGGGCATGCCCGGTTTTAAGTCTACTAGGGAGATGAAGTTAATTTTAACGATTATTTTCCTTCGTTTTCACCACAATTCGTTCCACTTTAAGAATTATACGTAACCATGGAATTGAAAATAGCTCATGGATTTTTTTCAGTGTGATGTGATAGGCGACATAATGGAATTAATATCTATTGCTTAAAATATATCACTTTTCCTCCCAAATCCTTAAATAATTTCACAATTTTGTGCTTGGATGAATGATAAATTCATTTGCTCGAATAATTGACATATTTATCTTTCCGCAAGCTTGACCCAATTTTCGTTATTATTCGAAGACGATGGCAACGAATTAAGCGGTAGGGACGTATTTGATGAATGGGTTAAAGTAAGTGACAACTTCAACAATGAAGTAGAGGGATTTTTAGTATTTAAGTCTTTTGTGTTATTGAGTTTCCGAATGTTGCTTAACTTTTGCAAAATAATGAATACTAGTTGGAAATGAAGTGTTATAATGATGATTGATTTTAAAAAAATGGTAATATGATAATTAATAAATAACGCTATTATTTCATACGAAACTTTATTAATAACATTTTTGAATATTATATATCGCAAATAAATAATTTTACTTATGAAAATTAAAGCACAATAAATCTACTATTAAAAGTTATCATCATAATGTGCATATATTTGGCATACTTTTACAATTAAAAGCTTCAGAAAATCCTGGAACATTATCAGCTATTCTTTGCACGCGATAATAATGAGAATGATGTCTATCTGTATTCAATATAGTTGAATTATTTATCGGACAAAAGAACTGAAAGTTACATAATTTGTTTACATTATGTCGAAATTTATATAAGAACAGCAGCAAATGTTTCCCCATTCAGCTACTTACCGTGGCTGCTAAAGAGATAAAGAATAATTGATCTGAGTTGAATTCCTCTAAACAAGGCAATTTTATAACATTCTTCTTTGCAGAGATCCTCTTAAATGTATCAAAGGCTACACGGAAAAAAAAGTTTCAAGAGCACACCTAAATGTTTATATGCACTATATAAACAGTATGGTAATATTCGGAACACCTAAATCAGTATATATACCGCAACCAGATTCGTTTAATAGATTTCATTTGGATGAATCTCCCAGAGTAGTATAAATAAAATGTACCAACATTTGACACATGACAGTTTGAGATTATTTTTCATTAAATGAAATTAAAATCTCAATTAAATGTAGGCTTTTGTTAATATTAATTTATAAATTATTATAAAACTTTCATTTTTTTATCAGAGAAAATTATCTTCTTTTATTAATGAAAGAAAATAAACTTTTTTTTCTTAATTGTAACGTTTTTTCTTGACAAAATAAATAAATTTATTCATCCATGAATTAAATAATTTGGATAATTTCATTATTTTACACCTTTTTGCATTAAAGATAATTGTATGTAAATTGTAACAACATGTAATGTTTTTACATTACATTTTAATGATATTTCCAATATATATATATATTATTACATATATACAGAAAAATATACGACAAATATAATATAAAAAAAAGGTAAATTCAAAGTGATAGCAGAACTTTTTTCTTGAGCTTTTATGATTTTGGAATTAAATATTTAAATAAAAATTTACAAATATAGAATAGTTACACTGTTTAGCTTAAATTTTAGTATAACAGTCAAAGTAAACTGAGTGAAAATTATTGCAATCAATTTAAAAAATATATTTTACAAAACAATAATAAATACATTCATTGCTATTCAAGTATTAAATGTTTTTTCTTAATGTTATAGATTTTAAGAGTAATACATAGTTTAAAAATAATTAATTTGGAGAACTTAAAAGCAATCTTAACTAAAGTTTCAAAAAACAACAAAATTGCTAATAATTTTGATTCTATACTTTGCAAACCATAGGATATAAGTGATTACAGATAGTTTTTTAAAGAATATTTTTTATTATAAGTACACGGGAGAAAATAACGGCATGGGAATAACATTGCTAGACAATGTTGGCCATACGCTGTTGATCCTACATGGTGAACTAGTAACAATTATGCTGTGGATACAGTGAACCGTGCTCTGTCGGTAAAACAGTCATATAATTTCGATAAAACAAAAGAAGGCGCGCTGTTAGGCCAACGCAATACACCGTGTTGATCTTACATATTTTGTCTATGTTGAATCAATGCCATGTTGATGTGAACCCTATGGCACGAACTCATCCATCGCTGTTCATACTCAAAATAAAGTTTTAAAACAAAACACAGTTTACCTAACCTAACCTAATTTAAGGCAGCGTTTCTATCAGACGCGCATTCAGTGGAATACATTTTCCTCATATATAGGGAATTCATGTATTAAATATTTTGTTTTATTACTATATTTAAATAAGTATGGTTGAATCACCCATACTTTAAAATATAAATTAAATAAATTATCAAGTTGTTGTAATAAAACATTTATTACCCTACAAGTATGGGTGGATTTTCCATACTATTTTTTTCAGTGTATCATCGTACAATTAATGTCGCCTATTATAATGTTTAAATCAACATCACTGTAGTTCTAAAAAAGTATTTACAAAATAATAAGTTTTAAAGATATTTTATTAAATTAGACATAATATTTCGTTGTATACCTAGGTTATCCTTATTAAATATTTCTATACTAATAAAAACGTCTACCAAAAGAACAATTTCATGTAAAGGTTACACCATGATTATGCAGAATCATCATTATTCTCGCAAGGAATATTTAACCCCTAAACAAATACTTTCTTATAAAAGTGAAAAAGCAGCAAAAAGAAGTTATATTTAATTTGAGCCAATTAAATTATACTATATGAAATATGGGAATGGGTTATTATATTCTCGCGAAGAATTATTATTCTGCGTAATCTTGGAGTAACCTTTACAATGGAATGGTTTTTTGAGCAGATATCAGTTATTTTTGAATATAATATTGTTGCCTTACTCGAGATTGAACAAGATCTATTAAATTAAAATGGACACATTTATACGAAAACAATTATCTATTTTTTATTAATTTAAAAAATTGCTCTATCTCGTTATGTATCTTCATTGCATATTACTATATAAAACGTAAAATATAGAGCAAAACATAATATTACATTGTGACGGGGCGCCTTTTTGCCGCCCGTCTGAAATCTGCGATTTGAGGGCCCTACCCGTGAGATCTCGCGCCCGCGCGTTCGCGCATCGGTGATACCGCTTGCGAGGGGGTTATTTTTGTTTCAGGTGCAAGGGAGCGCGGGTGAGGATGTCCAGCTGGTGAGTAGGCACCCTCCACCTCCGCGATAGCGAGGTGCGAGACGACCATGCGAATGCTTGAATGAGACGGGATGCGTGCGTGTGTGTGAATGCGATAGGAGACTGCGGTATGAGAGAGAGACAATGAGTGGCGTTTAGAGCGAAAGGGTGAGTGGCAGTGTGGGTATGAGTCAGACAGTGTGTGAGTCACGAGAGAGTTACAGCCGGCAGGCGTACCTCAGTGGTCTTGATTGGCGCTCTCTAATCGTCAAGTCAAGCCAAAATGAGGGGGAACGCAGCTTGGATGGGTGACTCCAAGCTGTGTTCTTTTCTACAACTATACCTGCTGGCTAGACGAGCTTTCACGTGACCTCCATATCCGTGAAGGCTCGTCGAACCGTGGGTCGGATGCCACGTAAAATATCAGGCCCTTACGTACTGCGGATATTATCCCTTGCGTTCGTAAAGTCACCCGTTGCCGCTCGGGTGGCGACACCAGCAGTGGCATCACGCTCTCGCTCAAATCTCGTTCCATTCAAATCTCATTTCAATTTCGCCTCCATCTAATTTCAATCTCGTTTATGTTTCGTTTCATTTGATTTAAATTTCGTTTCGATGTTTTGATTCACTCTCGCAAACGCAGTTTTACTGTTTTCTCACTCAAACAAAACTGAAACGAAATTTAAATGAGATGGAACGAAACTTAAACGAGATTGAAATTAGACGGAAGCGAAATTGAAATGAAATTTGAATGGAACGAGATTTAAGCGAGAGCGTAATGCCACTGCAGGTACGATTCTCAAGTCGTGCTGGTGTCGCCACTTGAGTGTGCATAAAATATCATAAAAATTCTTAAAAAATAATCTTAAAAATAATAAAACTTAAAAGCCTGATACATCTCCATAACATTTAAAAATACATGCTCCATAACTTCAAAACCTTTCCCTTTCCCCTAAAAATCCTTTCCCATTCCCTTGTTAAAAACACGCTTACTAGCGTTTGAGCTTACAACGCCATCTACAGTTTGCCCTACAAAACATATTCCACTACTGCCCTTGAAAAAACTCAATTGATTACATAGCCTTACCTGCTAATGGTCTAAATGTATCGCAATCGCGATACGGACCACATAACCGAATAAGAAGAAGAAGAAATAGACAAAACATGTAATATACAGTTTGTCAAAAATTAGAATTCAGTTTATTAAAATTTTAAATCCCTTGATATATAATTTTTAATATTCTTTTTTCTCCATGTATTAGTTCAATAAATATTTTCTGTAATTAATTGAAGTAGAAAACAAAATTATTTTATATATAATAATATATATATATAATTTAAAAAAATATATTTGTATTTATAAATAATTAATTATTCATATATTAATATTCGTACATCTAAACTGTTCTAACTCTGAACTGTTCGAACACGTCCGATCAATAAAATTCCTGAACAGTTCATGAACTATTCGAACATTTGACAGGCCTAATATTTAACTGTTCCGTGCATTGTTTTTATATACCCCAATAGCGCATAATATTTATATGATATTTTATCAATGTTTTTTTAAAAAAATTAAAATATTTTTAAGCACGGATATATTAATATAAGGCCTTATAAATATTTTGTAATATTTGTATAATATTATTTTAAATATAAGTGAAATATAACATAATATGGACATTTTAATATTTATAGAACATTTTCCACAAATATTTTATAATTTCAAAATTATCCGCAAGTATTTTATATTTGTTGCTATTAGGGTACGATTACTACTTCATATTGTTCAATATCAAGAAACATTGTGAGGTTACACTGAGAGAAAGAAATATTAATTTTTAATAAATAGTTTATTAATTTGGCATTATACTTGCAGAGTTTCATTATATGGGAAACTAAATAATGAAAATTTATTAAATCAGTTTATTAAAAATTGTAATTCCATGTAGTTTCGTACAATTTAACAATTTGTTTATTAAATTTTAGTAAATTGTTTAATAATTGGTTTATGAACGGCATAGGCAATAGATTAGCGGCGCTGATGAATAGCGACATGAAACGAACAAAACATAAAACAAAATGTTTGCCAAAAAATATAATTCTCTTTATTAAAATTTGTAATCCCTGGTTTCTTAATTTTTAATATTCTTTTAATTTTTATATAAATAAATAGAATATAAAGATATAAATAATGAATCTGAAAAATGAATAACGTTGCGAGCAATATTTCATTTTTATTTTCACTAATAACAAACGAGGAGCGAGACACTGTAAGTACGAGTAACAAAACAAACGTACATATCTAGGCATGTGGCAATCCACAAAAAGACGAGCAAAGGCCGGGCGTTTCGTAAAGAGTCATGCGCATAGGGCTCTAGCAAATACGATCCATAATCTCGTTGCCACTACCCAGCTTTACCAACGCGGGGACTATCTTACGTACTCTTATGACGCGCATCGAGCATTTGATCAATGTAAACAACCGACTTCCAGGCTATCTACAAGAAGATCGTCAGAAATGAACGACGATATCCGTCCGATGGAACCGACACGTCGATACATCCAATAAATTATAAGAAAATTTCGTTACATTAATACATTAACCAAGTGCTCGTGTTTCAGTTAAAAGAACAAGACAAGATCTGGGCTAAACAGATGGCACAACCAGTCAGATGTATTTTAATCAACCGACGAACAAACACCGATTTTGAATCATTCTTTTTCTTTTCACGTTTCCCCCTCGATATTAGGTCGGCAAATAAACCCGCGCCTCTCCTCTCCATTCATCGTGACCATGTATTAAATAATAATAATAAAAGTAATAATAATAATAATAGTAATAATAAATAAATACCGACGAAGGAAATGTTGCCTAATAGCAACAAATATTTATAAGATATTTACGGCAATTATTTTTTAAACATTAAAATGTCCACCGTATAATATTTATGTTATATTTAATTTACATTTCAAAATATTTATAGAATATTGTACAGCATTATTGCACTATATTATGTGAAATATTATATAAATATTACAAAAATATAATCGTGCGGATATTTGAATAAATTGTAAAATATTTTTATTTGTAAAAAAAACGTTGGTAAAATATGTATGATATACAAATTATGTGCTATTAGGGGTTAAACATGACACATATGAAAGATGTTAAATAAAAAGTATAAGACGTTGTACACTAGAAAAGGACCTTTAAATATTAAAAGGGTCAAAACGTTGTGCAAAAAAATTGAACACGAATAAATGAATTGAAAAATAAAAATGTCGAACTGAAATGCCCGTTGAAAAGAGCCATTACAGCAAATTATATGCAATACAATTATTTCACCAAAACTGTCGACAATGAACGACCATAAACGCCCAAAGAAACGAAATTGTGCGGTGCAATGGACAGGCGCAGTAGAATAATTTGACGGGAGACGTGGCGCAATTGACGACCGAGCTTAAATCGAAATCGCGCTTAAATGCGGCGGCGATGATTGGAAAAAGCGTTTTTGAAATCAATAGCGGACGTAACTTGTGTTATATAATGATATTTATAGGTCTTGAAGAGTAAAGCGCTCGAGAGTGGCGGCGATCTATAAATATACCCGTGGCTCGCTGACGACCAAACATCCGCGGGTACGTTACAAATGAACGGCAGCAAAAAAAAAATGCTCGCGGCTATATATCGATTAGCCGAAATTTCACGTTTACTTGATGATAAGTGTCAATTTGGCGTATACCAATGGAGAATGCACTCGGACGACACGGAGGACTAACGTTGCGCAAAGATGCGAAATTAAAAAAAAAAAAAAGAAAAAAAAAGAGGTCGAGGTGTATGAAGCTCGGGAGAATTTTGGGAGGGCAGGGGACGAAACGATGAAGCGGTATATGACCGTTAATTGGCGCAATTTATGACCGCGGTCGTGTGCGATCGGTGGAAATTGCGAGTGCGGGGCGGCGCAACTTGTTGCAAATAGACGAGATTGCGTTAATAAAAGAATTCGATTTAATTAAGAAAAAAAATTATTGACGAATGACTCACGTTCTTTTGAATGCGAAGGCTGGCGTTGGGGGATGAAGTCCGTTGTGGCTCCGAAGTAGTCGGAATTTTGTCGGGGCGGGGGCGCGCACGGTGACGGGGGGGGGGCGGATTTGACATTAATTTGTTTGCGTCAAATTAATTGCTTGACAGTAAGGTATTCGTGAATTTTCCTGATTTGCGACGATAGAATTGTAATTTAAATAATTTTAGGTACTTGTTGTAGTAATTGCAATGTAACTTTGTCTCGTGTAACTTTACCTCGATTTGCAATATTACCAACCTCGTCGCTGTAATTTTGTCTGTTCGTTGTAAGCTCGCAGCGAAGTATTCTATTATTGTATAGGTATTGTAAATTTACATCGGGCTATTGTAAATTTAAATGTTTATCTGAATCCCAAAAACGTTGATCATTGTAACCCCTTCAGCCGCGTCTTGAAATCTTATTCCAATGTACTTTTCTTTTTCTACGGTAACTTATTGTTATGCGCATGTATCGTCTAATTTTGAATCCTCATTGGACTTTTCCTGACGATCAAGTCGAAACAGGTTTTATACAGATTGTCATAGTTGGTTGCATTCGCAGGGGGCTATACGACAATCAATTCCATTTTTCCTCCTTTTGTTCCCAAAATTAAGTAGAGGTCATCGAGAAGCGAACGACTTTTATTCTATAATCTAAGGGAGCGCTGATTTATCATTTGTCGGGATAAAAACTTATGACATTTTTTAAACAGTTTTAAATTTTTTAACAAATTTTGAGCAATTTTATTACACTCAGAAGTTGCGCAAGAATTTTTACATAAAATATTTCTCGTATAAATATTAATGAACTGTTTAACGAATTATATGTAATTATAACGGTAACAAAAAACAGAACATACGAGTTAAATAAATTAATAGTAGCAGGATGAACGGATTTGTTTTGAATAAATAAATAGGTTATTACAGTTGCAAGAGCATATCAGTAAATTTATCATGCGTATTAATTTTACTTTCGAATGCCTAAATTGAATGATATTATACAACGCTAGTAATAACAATCAACGTTATTATATATGTAACAACATCAACAGGCATTAAGCTATTAATAAATATTAGTACAAATAAATATTATCTTGTTGTAATTAAAAAGTCAGAATATGCATTCAAATTTAAATGAAAACTATACTTATTAATAGAAAGTTGTTGATGCAACATACAGTAACGTAACAGTTACATATAAATTATTGTTTGAAACATACGCAATGAAATGAAACATACATTTTAATGTAATTTAAATATGACTCTAAATTGATACGTCTACTGGAAGATAATAAAAAGTTTTTATTGACTCAAATGACTGTAGTAGTCCAAAGTTGAAAAGATTGATAAACCTTTTGATTTATGTATATATAACTTTTCGCGTCTACTAAGCAGAACAGAAATTTTAATAATAAAAGTTGCCCGTGAGTTTGAGCCATTTTGATCGATATTATGAATTCCGTGTTTTATACTCGCATAACTTAAAACATATATTTCAAAATTAAAACGGACCATGTGACGTGATATGATTTCAAACAATCCATTCATCTAAAAATATTTAAACGCGCCAAGTTCAACGTAAGTTTGTCTTCGCTCTTGTATCAAAAAAGAAATAACAAGAAAAAAATAGAATGAACTTGGAACTTGCGAAGTCATTTTTGTGCAGTGTACTTCAACTTAACTGAAATATTGTAGATTATAAGATGTCAATAAAATGTTATAAATTGCGTAACAAAACTGGTGTTATAATAATAATAGATATAATTAAGATGAATTTCTAAAATAATAAACTATCGATAAAATAGATTTCAAACAAGAAGTTTTATTTCGTGAATTAATGGTAATAAAAACATTTAGGTAAAAAGCGAGCTTAACAGAGCAACCTTTATCTTGGAAGTGTCAAATTTTGACACTTTTTTTATACTTCGAACAAATGAAATTTAATAAAAGTAAATGTTTGATCAAATTATTGGCATAGCTTTTGTGTTGTTTTGTTTTGCAAGAACGTTTATAAATATAATTTTAAATTCTCACTTGTTTAGAAATCAAACCTTTATTGTACTTTTATAAATGTTTTCTACAACAAATTTTATATAAAAGAATTTTTTACCAGAACTTATTGAACATTTTCTATCAATATTTTATGCACTTTTGTGCTGAAATGTGTAATACAAAAAATCGTTCGTTTCCTTTGATGACACTATCCAAACTCAATCGATTGTGTTCTATGCGCAATTACCAAAATGACGAGATCCAAAGTAGAAAAGAAAAAAAAATCGTGTCTTTAGAATTTCTCAACACTACGAATTTTCACATTATACATAACTTAAGATCTCACTCAGCAAATCGACTACGAAGATTTTTACTGTTTTCACATTTTATATCGTTTTTTTATAACAACGTACATTAATGAAAAATTTTATCGACAGAAAAAAAAAGCAAAACACAAAAGGAGCAAAAGATGTTAATAAATAAGTAAATTTACACGAAATTGAAAATTCATAGAATTTTTTACTATCGTTGTATTATATTTACACCAAATATCACATTATTCACTGTGTAAGTCTTTCTCTATCTAATGAGTGCCATTATAGAATTAAATCATTATTTATAATCATATGTATGGGACTGATTCTATGTTTAAAATTTTGATTCAACAGATTTAAATTAATTTTATTTTAAAAAATGGACAAATAACAATTACTTTTGAAAATGGATGAAAAAAAAATCATCAAAATTTATTCCTTGATAAGTAATGTTTGTTATCAAATATTATTATCTTCATAAAGAAAAAAAAAGATGAATCCATATACGATTGATTCCATGAAAAAATGTTTTAATCAGTCCCACATAATTTATATCAACTTCATTAAATATATATTCCTTTACACGTAGACTTACATTTATCCAAAAACAAAAAAAAGAGTATTTATTAATTTATTAATTTGTAATTTAACAATTCAATGATTTATTATCCTCTTGTAATTACACACAATTTATCAATTATCCTAGTAAAATAAATCTGTTTTGTCAAAATTAGTGATTAATTACAAGAGTCTGATAAGAAGAGACGACAGTTTGTGGTATTTAGCTTGCACATAGAGTAAAAAGTAACGAAATAATCAGAGCCGTGAGCAAATTCGTGAATAACATTCCTGATTGCGAATATTGACCGTGAGCTGTTTGTTTATAAATTATATTGTAAATGCCAAAGATAAGACGAACTCAATTTTAGCCTTGGAAATTGTCTCATATTTAACGACAAGGTTGTCTAGATTTTCGGAAAAATTTCACCATACGCAACCTCCGTATGCAGTCAGAAGATAAGACTGGAAAGGTTATACAGAATAGTATATGACGTTCCGGCGAACGGTCGGTCGTGTATGAAAAATTTTTCTCAAAGTTATACGGACAAAAAAAATAAAGATGTTAACGAAAATATAACCGATGGGTTGTCATCGGACTGTTTTCTATCTCTGTAAAGTAAATTTATTGTAAGTAATATCTCGAAGCTATGATGGAACGTAAATATTCGAAATACTATGGTTTAATGATAATCGATGTTTTATCTGCCTATATATATATATATATATATAAATATATATATACAGATTAAAATGAAACAAATGGGAAATAAAAAAAAATGATTAATAAGTAATCACTTTGGTACGAGTTTCCAGTTGACGGCAAATTTCCGCGCGGGAATCGTCAAATGGAAAAATGTGACGTGTAATTATTAAGGAAGCTGTTGATAAAAAAAATGTGAAATAACGTGTTACTATATTATACGATATTGCATCCCGTCCTTTGTCTGTTCATATTTATTTTCCGGCATGAGTGCTTCGTCTTACTTTTGATTCAGAATCGTCGTACGCTATGTATAATTTTAAGATACCTTTAAGACTTATGCAATTACGCGACATGGATAAGTTAAGGATTAATTAATATACTTACGTATTATTATCAACTATAATATGTATTATATGTTCTTTTATAAAATCTAGAAATAAAAATAAATCAATCAATGAGAATGATTCGTGTATAATTACGAATAACTTTATCAGCTTTAAAATTAAGCTGAAAATCGTTTTACAAAACGTTACATTGAACTTTATTTTTTTCGAAAAATATTAATTTTCATTTGAAAAAACTGTATATTTTTAAGTTAAAATTAACCCGATGTAACATCCAGAACTCAAGTATACATAAACGGGTTTCTCAATATAATGAACTTTCAAGAAATAATAAGTTTGGCACATATTAGAATTCAATTTACTAAAACTTTGCGTGCATCGATTTTTAGATTATAATATACTTTTTTCCCGCGTACCAACAGTAATATATAAGTTTTAGCTGCTATATACCCGAGTTACTGTCAAAAAAACAGTAAAATTTTCATATAAATTTTCATTCACTGTAGCAGTCTACAGCATTGAAAACTTTTTTACTGTTCTGAAATCGATTAAATTTTAAATTCTAAATTAAAATTAGCTAAATTAAATGAAAACAAAAAAGCAGGACACGAAGGCATTATTGGACGAAATGAAAAAACTCTTACATGAGTATTGTCGTGAAATATGGTAATTTTTTATTTACATTTCTTCTTGCGTATCTACTTTGATAGATATGTGCATTTATAAATTCTAATTTTATATTTACGTGACAAAAAATTAATAATGTAATAGATAGTGTTTTAGGAAATAACGATAAAGTTTGTTTTTATCTCGTAACTATATTTTTACGACGCAGAATCTCTAAAAGGAACTTATTTTATAATATATAGGATTTTATAATATTGGATCACAAAACTTTATTGAAATATATCCCAATTATGACGTATCAAAAATGTTATTTCCATTTCGTGACGCAATATAATAACACTCTTATGTTGCACTAATGAACATTTTTTTATCTTTGTATTTATAAAAAAAAAATTTCTTTTGGAATGTATTGGATATAGGTATGCCCATTCTTCAACCTAAACATTACTTAATAAAGAATTTAAAACTTGGCTTATCTCGTTCCTCCTCTTTTTGCTTAAACTTAACGTTATCGCTTTTCAATATTTCAAACCAAGCTCGCCTCTTTCTACATTATATGAATAATAAAAGCTTAGTAAAATTTCGCGAATTGGATCGATATCGATTTCACGTGCTCGAGTCCACTTCCGCGCGGTTCCATGTAATCAACTTATAAAGTATCTTTTTGATGGATGTAGCAAGATAATTCGCACGGAACACGAATAATTTTGTTATTGATAAAGAGCAAATCATAACTGTTTGCCCAAAAAAAAAGAACTTTCCGGTGAAGTCAAAATATTCCTGTGCCAGTCGCTCGCAAATTGATATTGACGGATCTAATTCAACATGGCGAATGTTTCGCAAATTAGATTGTTGACAACCCTTCCGGTGAAGCTATCATCGCGCAAGTTCAGGCGTGTTACGGACAGACAACCCTTTGAGGGACGTTCTGATCGCTTAAATGTTGGATCTTAACTTTCAACTTTCATTACTGTTAAATTTAAATTATGTTATACCGCTCGACTTTAATTTAAGTTAATAACTCCGATGGTTTTCAATCACTTTGCTTAACGTCATTTAATATTCATACATGCGGGGAGCAAAAAGTTATAAAAATTTATCGTAAAGCATTAATTCACCATTGGATTATAATATAATATAATACTGGCAATGTCATAAATACATATACTCTATACTAAAGTCAATGCAGCAGCATAATATGGGAATTATGTTGCTTTTTACACATGACAAGTTTAACTTATTTAGCAGTCTAAATACTTTTTTACATATTGCAACTTATCTTAGAAAGCTATCTATTAAAACTCGTTTCATTGACTTTTTGGAGATTAGATTTCTGTATTATTTCACCTTAAATCTTCTTTTGTTTTGTAGACATTGATTTCTTACCTCATACTCCCACCATTTAGGATCAATATGATTGGGTCAACATGGTCTAGCTATATTCACATCCTATTTATTATTTCATATTCAACTTAACAACTAAATCTTGTTATGCAATAAGTGAAATTAATTTTTAACTGAAATCAAGTAGTCTTGCAACCGGCAAAATATATATTTGTGTCTCCTCGCATAAATGTCACAGGCGATGAATTTATCGCGAATAGCAGGAAATTCTAATTCGCCCATCGCCGCACGACTCATATTCTGCTTCTTGTTCCTTCATCACCGAATATTATCTCGCATCTCCCGAGAAACGCGAATAGAATTCTCGCGTCTGACTACTAAATTTGTAATTTGTACGCCTTTCCGACCACTTGTAAAGTAACTTAGGTTCCCAAGAAGATTTCAGGACACACAAAAAATAATACTATACTCTTTTCAATGCCCGCAATTTTCTATCGACATAATTTTCTTAAGTCACGAGAAATTAAAAATGACATTTTTTGATGAATGTATTACATATTGCAGACTATTTATAATTAGATTGGTTAATTTATATTTAAGATAGTTTATACGTAAAGTTATATATTTAATTTACAAGGAGTGATCCTTGTAAATTATATGTATAAAGGTTTATTGAATAAACTACATAACTTTATCATATACGTGGAGTACATCTATGAACATACAACAAACGTCTGAGGAACATGGTTATTGAATCAGCTTCCGCTGATCCCGTCTTCAATGAAAGCAATCGTTTCTTAATAAGTTTACGGATTTCATTAATGTTGCTTTCCAACAAATTAAGTTTAGTTTTGATGACATTTCCCTCCGCCATAACCTGGAAACATTTTTATTAGTCATTATTTTGTTCTACAAATTTTTGATATGAATTATTAAATTTTCTTATGTAATTCATTAGGTTTAATGTAACAATATTTGTAAAAACATTTTTCATGAGCTGTATACGATTCTTTATACGGGCAGACAGGAATACCAACTTTTAATAAAATTGAATAAATTAGTTTATTAAAAATTGTAATGCATAACAATGCTATGTATTACTGCTTACCTTATATTTCAATAAACATTGACTCTGTTCATGGTGCCATAAACATCTTCTAGAAAATTTAATAAACTCTTGTTTAGTATTCTTTAATTGTTTATGTATTGACTCATATGAAACACTTATGTTGTTTAAGAACTCTTCAAATGAATTGTCTAGGGTGGTATTCATGAATTCTTCTGGTAATAGACGTTTTAGTTCGAGTTCTATCAACAGTGAACATTCTTTGTTTACGTATGACTGGTTCTCAGCTGTTGCATTTTTGTCGAATCTACTATTCAATGTAGAATTGATATTGTCCATTATCTATAATAAAAATAATTTAATTAGCTTTATTTACCATTTAAATACACAAGATATATGTTCTAAGAATTGGTATTTAACATAACTCTGGAATAAGCATAATTATACACCACTTATTAAAATGTTACATACTCTGAATCGATTGTTCTTAAAAATTAAATTTTCTGTAGCAATGACGTCTATCATAGACTTAAAATTCTTCAAACGTTGATCATGGTGTGTTAAAGTATTTCTTATTTCGGTAAAATTTTTATCAGTTGTTATGCCACTAGTATATGACACCTGCAAAAAGGAAATAATAGTTTATTTTATAATAATAGTTACAAATGGCATTTATTGTTTCAATCTCATTATTTGATATTTAGTACTTACCAATACAAAACTGAACAAAAGTAATATTGCGTATGACATTTTAAGTTTCGTACTATACTTGCATCCGCCGCAAAAATTTGTTAAGTACTACAACTTTTAATTTAACGTGCGGATAATTTATAGCAGTAACTTTGATGACTAATAAGTTCGTATTCTAATAAATTAATACTTTAGCTTCATGCATATTTAAGTAAAGAAATTAAATATACAATAAAAAGTATGTAATTAAATAATACTTAAATCGTATTTAATTCAGTTGGCGCGCAAAAATATGTGATAAAAGCAAGCTTTTGTGGATAAAATATATGATATGTAAAGTACACACTTGCAAAAATTATTGGTTAAAAAGTAATTACTTTTTCGTCATTGCTAGGTAAACTCATTTACGCAGATAGTTTTTTAATATCTAATTTATTTTTAACGACGAGAATTATCAGAGGAATATTTTATTTAATCATTTAAATTTTTTTTGACTGAAAATCTTTATTTAACAACTACAACTTCACATTGACCTTTACTTTTTATGAACGATGACACGTTCAGCACATTTAATAGTATACAATAAGCGTTTGATGTATAACAATATTGTATCGACATCTCTTAATCCCCACTTTAATGCAATCATTTGTTTCTTCTGAATTTTACGGATATCATCAAGGTTTCTGTTCATCAAATTAAATTCAGCTTGCAAGATTTCTCTCTCCATCATAACCTATAATTTGTTAAATTAGTTTATTAAAAATAGTAATTCTATTCAGTTTCATATAATTTAACAATTTTTACTTTTCTCTCCATGTAATAGTATTACCTTATATTCCAATGAACACTTATTCTCTTCATGGTATCGTGCAAGTGTCAAACTCGAATCAGTCAAAAAAGGATCAAACTCTTTTTTAATACCCTTTAATCTTTTCTCTATTGCCTTATAAAAATCATTTATGTTGCTTAACATGTCTTCAAATGATTTGTCTAGGTCAGTATCTGTGAATTCTTCTGGTAATATATTATCTAATTCAAGATTTATTACATATAAACAATGTGACTTGTACGCAGCTGTTAGATTCTTACTCATTGATTTATTCAATTTAGTGTTCATTTCTCGCATAAGCTATAATAAAAATAATTTGATTAACACTTTTTTATTGCTTCATTATACAAAATATTTATACTAAGAATGGAATAATTGATTAAAAATTTCTTAAAAATTCTTCATAACAAAACAAAAATTGTATGTACCTTCGATCGACCGTATTTATACAAGTCATTGTCTCTGGCAATGTCATTTTTGTTATCCTCAATCTTCTGCAAATTGCGATTAAGTATTTCTATGGCCTTTCTTAGTTCAGGAAGATTGTCTTCGATATCAGTTGTAATACCTCTTGTAAGTGATACCTGCAAAAAGGAAATAATAGTTTATTTTTTGTTACAATTAGCATTTATTATTTCAAGCTTACTACTCAAAATTGGCAAAAAGTATGAAGCACTTATATGGTATCAATTAAATTTCCCAATGTAGTTTTCATTTAAAAGAAAAGAATTATTATTTTTACCTAATTTATTATTTTTTCTGTAGTACTTACCAACACAGAACTGAACAACAAAAATAATATTGTATGTGACATTTTAAGTTTTGTAAGATACTTGTATCCACCGCAAAAATTTATTAAGTACTGCTACTATTAATTACATTTACAGATAATTTATAGCATTAACTTTAACGTGAAATAAAGATCACATTCTAGTAATAAATCATTACTTCGGTTTCATGCATATTTAAGTAAAAAGGAAAAAAACATATAAGATAAAAATATGTAATTAAATAATGATTAAATCGTGTTTAATTCAATTTTCACGTAAAAGTAAGTAACAAAAGCATAATTTTTTGCATAATATACATGACGTGTTAAGTACACACCTGCAAAATTAATTAGTCAAAACTTAATAACTTTTTCGTACTTGTTAGGTAATCTCACTTATGCGTATAGTTTTATAATACCTAATTTATTTTTAACAATGTGAATTATCAGAAGAATTCTGTCTTTAACTATTTAAATTTTCTTTGTCTGAAAATCTTTTATTTATTAAAATTTATTATTAATGAATTAAACTTTCTTATTTACTACGGGTTAGTTGAAAATATTTGTGATAAGATTAATTAATAAAAGAATTAATTAAATAAAGTATAATTAAATTACCACATTGAGAAAAATATGACAGAAAAACTACTGTTTTTAACTGTGTTTCAGATGTATATCCGTCTTTCACTAAAAATTACTTTTTCTAAAAAGAAAATTTTCTGTTTTATCTATAAACATTAAACTTAAAACTAATGTTTTTGCTTTTAAAGAAAAGTAATTTTTACTGAAAGACGAATATACATCTGAAACACAGTTAAAAGCTGTGTATGTGGAATTATAAAAAAGTTCAGGAATGTATAATAATACGAGTTTTTAAATGTTTCTTTACATTAAATTAAAAGGTATTAAATAAAAATTAGGATTATATTATTAATAAATAATAATGCGTTGCTAATAGTCCAGACAAACTTTAGAATTAAAACTATTATTTGATTGAATTCCTGTTGAAATAATTTTAAATTATACCATTAATCATTAATGATATCAACTCACTTAGGACAAAATTTTTTTATTAGTTCTTAAATTACATGTTTTTATAACATGATTTTATGATATTTGTAACGTCTGATAATAATACGCTAAAAATGAACTTTTATGTGGACTTCCAAACTAAAACTGTTCAAAAATGGTGAAAAATTGAAATATAAATAAGTTTATATTACATATTTCTATTGTTTGTAGTCTTCTCTTTTTGTTCTTGACCTTTTCTTGGTGGAAGGTCTAAGTAAGAAATTTGGCAAAAATTCAGATTTTTGTAATTACAATGTTTTTTTAACTTAATACATATAACAACAACTTTTAAACATTTAATAGATTGGAAAATTTAATGATAACTTTCAGTAACTGGTATATAACATAGTGATATATGCATACTATTATAATGCTTTTAATAAAGATGGTTTATAAGGGATTATTAAATAAATAGCACATCATTTTATAATATATTTATAGCACATTTATGAACATACATTGTACGACTTGTTTGTTGGATTATTATATAAGCATTTGCTAATCCCGACTGTAATTCAAGGAATCGTTCCTTAATAAGTTCAAGGATTTCATTAACGTCTCTTTCCAACAAATTAAGTTGAGCTTGAATGAGTTCTCCTTCTTTTAAAGCCTAGAAATATTTTCATTAGTTATTATTTTATTCTACAAATTTTTAAAGGAATACCAATTATTAATAATAAAATATTTAATTTGTCATTATACTTGCAGAATATTATTATACAGTAATTTAAAACATTAAAGATTAGAGATTAGTTTAATAAAAATTGTAATCCATAGTTGTACTATGTATTACTGTTTACCTTATATTCCAATAAACACTGATTCTCTTCATGGTACCGTGCAAATAACAAACTCGAATCAGCCAAAAAAGGATTAAACTCTTTTTTAACATTCTCCAACCTTTTCTCTATTGATTGATGAAAAACAGTTATGTTGCTTAACAAATCTTCAAATGCTTTTTCTAGTGTAATATTCATGAAATGAGGTGGTAATCGATCGCTTAATTTGGTTTCTATTACGTTTAAACAGTACGACTGGAACTCAGCTGTTTGATTTTTTAGCATTACATTATTCAAAATGCTATAGATATCTTTTATAATCTATAATAAAAATACTTTGATTAGAAATCGGAATTCATAACACATACGTTATAAATAAATACAAAAATCGATTTTATATATTTTTTTATTAATTTAAATAATGCATTTTTCATAACATAATATTTAATTAAAAAAATGTTACATACCTTCGTTCGATTGTGCTTAAAAATGTTATTTTTTGTGACAATGTCGTCTATGATAGGCTTAAAATTCTGCGAACGTTGATCAACATATACTAAAGTATTTTTTACGTCAGTAATCCCTTTTTCGGAATTGGATGTAATGCCACTAGTACGTGACAACTGTAAAAAGTAGATAATAGTTTATTTTACAATAATAGTTACAAATGGCATTTATTGTTTCAATATCATTATTTAATATTTAGTACTTACCAATACAAAACTGAACAAAAGTAATATTGCGTATGACATTTTAAGTTTCGTACGATACTTTCATCCGCCGCAAAAATTTGTTAAATACTACAACTTTTAATTAAATGTATGGATAATTTATAGCAGTAACATTAATGTGAAATAAAGTTCGTATTCTGGTAAATCATTACTTGAGTTTGTGCATATTTAAGTAAAAAAGAAAGAAAATATATGATAAAAATATGTAATTAAATACTACTTAATTCGTATTTAATTCGATTTGCACGTAAAAGTAAAGAATAAAAGCATGCTTTTGTGCATAAATTACATGATATGTAAAATACAGACATGCATAATTAATTGGTTAAAAAGTAATAACTTCTTCGTCATTGGTAGGTAAACTCATTTACGCGTTTTATTTACTACGTACTTTTTTAATATCTAATTTATTTTTAACAATGAGAATTGTGATAGGAATTTTTGGTTTAACCATTGAAGTTTTATTGACTAAAATTTTGTATATGTTATGTTACACTATAGTATGTATATTATTACATTACATTTTATTTGTGTAATATTACATTTTAAATATAATTATATATTATTACAATTAAATACCACTTAAATTGACAAAACAAATATCTCAAAAGAAAGTCGGAAGCATTATAGTTGTATTTTAGATTTAAGAATTAAAGTTGGTAATTATTATTCATTAGTTAAAAGAATTCGTAATCATAAGACTATTGTTTCAAAATGTATATAAACGACTCCAAAATTTAGAAGATTCGGAGTCTGCGAAAAGTCAATCACTGAAAACGTTCTTTGGTCTATTCTGTTTAAAGTAAAAGTATGGTCTAAATCTATTCGTGAGTTATCAACGAAAATCAGTTCCAATAAAACAGTTCGTTAATGTGTTATAAATTCAGTTCATCGAGAACTAGGGAGAATCCGAGGATCAGATATTAGTAAAATAAGGCCCTTTTTCCTGTTTGATATCCTTTCCTATCAGTTTGTGCCACTCGCTGTATTAAGTGGTTATGGTAGACTTACTCATCAGCCTATCCAATAACCGGATAGATTTGCCTTTCTAGTCTTAACCCATATATGAGACTTTATATATATATAATCCAACCTAATTAAGCTTACTCAGGAGCTTTAACTAATAGTTTGAATAGAGTATTTCAACGATTCTATTCATTTAGGCTTCGTTTTATGTTAATGATTATGAATATTGTTATAAATAATATTTTTTCAAGTTTAATCTGCTGTCTAACTTTCACCCCGATTCCTAAAAACAGTAAAAAAAGTGTAACTCTTTCATTAGTGCTCTGTTCTTGCCCTTACCTGTCTTTCCAGGACGTAGTTTTAAAAAGTTAGTTTTAAAAATTCTTTTACATCATGAAGTACTTGATTTGACAGTTTACAGGTATTAATCACCTGTGTCATATTTTAAACACATTAAGCAGAATAAATTTGTTCAGAAAAAAAATGCTCTATTTCATTAATAATAATCAAGAAATAAACTATATTATATTGATTAGTCGAAAATAAGTATATCTTTATAAGGTAAAAGCGGTATGACGAATGTAAAAGTTTTTATATTAACAATGTGAAACACGTAGAAGTATTTCTATAAAAATGTTTAGTAACATCTCATTACTGTTACATTTATCTATGATATATATATGATTTTGCTTGTTAATATAAACAATGCAATTCTATGTCATTTTAACTGTGTTGCCATAGCATTGAATGTAATGTTAGCTCAACATATAACTAATGTTGAGTTAATAGACATTCAATGTAAAATTCACATATGAAGATCAATAAATTTGGCACGCATATTTTTTCTCGTACAGTTTGTACATTTTATTATTTCAAGAAACCATGAGATACTGATTTTTTCTCAATTTCTTATCCAATTTTTTTGGAATTGCCTGCATTTCTTTTATCGCTTCTAGTTGTGCATCAGCTAATCTCGTAATTGCTGTTTACGTGCTTCCCAATAATTTGATATCTTCCAAAACCTTATTCATCTGTCTGTGTATTTAAACAATTTTTTTTAAATTGTTAAATATTCCACACATCCAAATTTTTTTTTATTTCCTGTAAGCATATCAGAATTAATCAGCAAAATTAATACATTTTGATGAACAATATAAAAGTATATCGATAAAATGATATATATTAAAATTAAATAGAACATTTATTTTTAAATAGAATTTTAATGAACATTTAAATGATCCGTATTATACGTCTTGAGTTGTTCTGCGTTATTTTTATACAGTCCACTCAATTATATACGACGCTTCTCCTAGAAGTAGTTCAGTAACAAATTTTTCGCCATTCTCTGTTCTAGACACTGATACTACAGAAATATTCGTCATGTCTTGCGGAATCATAATACTTTCTTTGCTTACCTTCGTGGTGGTAAATATTCGATAACTTAATTTTACTAATTCAATTTTTTAATAATAAGCTTACGATTAATATTGCTGTCAGTTTAGATAATAAATACTTCAGTCATTATAGCATTACAAACTTACCAAATTGTTTATTGTTCGAAACATAATATTATGTTACATACACATTAGAATTTACATTCGCACGATAATATTTCTTGTTTAATGTTTAAACATTTTTATAACTTTTCATGTGATACGTTTAATTTATTATATAATATACAATACTTTTAAATACATATATTTTCATTTTTGTACATACTGAAAAAACTGTATAACTTAACTATATATTATCGTAACGATAAATTCACTATCATTTGTTACAAACTATCGAATTAATCTGTGAAAGTGTGTTTAATTAAGAACTTGTCCTTACGTTATAGTCTAGTGTAGTAAATTTTTATGAACTGATAAGAAACTTTTTTAGATAATTTTTTATCGTTATATAGAAAGATAAAATATATTAATTCAACTCATTACTTACCCTGGGCGTGTACTACAAATGCTTAAATGCATTTTTTCTATAACGTTGAGGTATTTTTAAAAGAATATAATTTAGTAAAAACTTGAAATCTTTCAGTTATCAAATGCTCGGGCTTTGCAAATTACGCAGTACCATCAGTTAAGAGAACAGTATGACAATCTCAAAGAACAAATTCGTCATATTGGAAGTTCCCAATCGAACAACGAGAATAAGAATGTATATATTATAAATGATTTTGAGCAGGTAAATAAACTTTATAATAATTAATTATTTAAGATAATATTTAAGTAATTTTGTTTATAATTAAATAATATTAAATGTTTAATACATCAAGTGGAAGTTAAATTTAGCAAAATATTTTATTTTAACATGTCATTTTCATATACAGAATTGTTTTATTCCGAATTGAATTAAATATAATATAAATTGTTTTAAACGTCTCTAATCATCATGAACTTCAATGATGAGTAATACCTAACTTTAATGTAAAATCAGTTTCAAATTGATTGATTGCCAGCCTTAATTTAATAAAAGTTAACAATAATTTTTACTGTTTTATGTACGTAGTTAACATGGAATATAAAATCAATTTTGGAAAGAGCCATGACTACACCAACAGAACCTTCTTGCAAATATCAGATGGAAACCGAAATAACTCGTCACTTTTTGCTTAATTTAATTAAAGAAAGGGCATTACTTATTAATAGTTTAATGAGAAAAGAAAAAGATTTTGAATACAAAGTTAAAAATTCAATGGTGACTACTTCGATATCTATTGAACATCTGTCCAAAATGCTCGACGACAAAAAAGCATTTGTTGCACTCAAACCTGTAAGTAAATATATGTGCACATGGAAAAATAATACTTAAGATAATAATAGACAGAAATAATTAGAATTAAAAACATCCATTGAGAAAAGTTTTCATTTCAGATTAAAGAACAATTGGATGATGCTATGAAAAATGTAGCAGCTTTGCAGGGTGTATCGAAGTATATCGAAGTACTACTTCATATGCAACTTACAGATTTGGAAGTAATAAAGGAGAAGAAAGGTGAAATAATAAACGAAATACACCAAAAATTATATTCTTGCAAATAGAAGTGTTAATTTGAGTAAAAATTGCTTAAGGTGATAAAATCGTTTACTACAAAGTGCAGTTTTTAATAAATTATATAACAGGATTTGTTGAGATTATTATTCGTATTATAATCCTAAAGTTGCTTCATTAAGGCTTGATATGCAACAATCATCACCTGGTAAGATCATCGCACAATGAATATTTATTTTTTGATCTTTTGTATTTATCTTTTGGTCTAATATATCTTACTTGTATTCAAATAAATTATTTAATTGATGTAGAAACAAAACACAATCATTGCGTTCAAGATTGTCGACAAAAATGTAATTAACTTAAGTAACGTAAACAAGGAGGCCAGTCTGATATTTGCCTTAGTTAAAGAAGTCGTTAATTAAAGTTAAAGTACAGTTTTGGGATACTGCTTAATTTACAAGTACAATAATTATTATTTATAGATTAAATTAGTCAATATAATATTTATTTAATCTCGCTCGATATACATGAGACAAAGATTGCATGGTGTTATTTTTTTATGATTAAATGTTATAAAACAATTTTTTTAATTTTAAATGGTTTGATTGTTGCATTATTTCAAGCAACCATGAGATACTAATTTCTTCTCGATTTCTTGTTTAACTTTATTTGGAAATGCCTGCATTTCTTTCACCGCTTCTATTTGTGCATCAGCCAATTTCGTAATTGCTGCTGACGTGCTTTCCAATAATTTGATATCTTCCAAAACCTTATTCATCTGTCTATGTATCTGAAACAAATTTTTTAAACTGTTAAACATTCCATACATCCAACATCCTTTTTTCATTTCTACTCAGCATATCAGAACTTACTGTTTCAAACGAAGGGATTTTTCCATCTATATCTATAACATTAAGGGACATTTTGTCCATTAAATTTTCGGTTCTTATCAATCCTCTTCCAACTATACCGTCTAATTCATATTTTCTATTCATTAATTCGATTATTCTCAAAGCTCTCTGCGTGATTCCATCCATGAAATCAGAACGATACATTTCTGAAACTAATTGTGATTGACAAAAAGAGGCTTTCTCTGTTGATAAATTAAACGACGCCATAGAATTCCCAAATGATAATAGAATTTTCGACATAATCTGCAAGAAAATAAATAAGTTGTAATGTCACTTGTTGTTATGGTTGATAAAGTTCAGTTTTCAAATAATATCATCAATAAAGAAATGATTTTAAGGCACGTTAGTGGTTTTAAAACTTCTATTAAATAATATGTTTAATATTAATAGTTACCTCTTGGCTTTTATTTATCGCATATGTATGTTTATTTAAATTTATACTTTTTTCGGTCTCAACATGGTTCACGCGTTCTTTCAGCGCTGAATAACGTTCTCTCATTTGAAGGATTTCGGTTTCTGAAGAACTTGAAGCAGATGATAACTGCAGTAATAAGAAATTTATTATTTTTTAACAGAAAGTATTAATCAGTATTAAGACTTATTCAATGTAATAATGATAAATAAATATCATTACATAATCCATAGTTTAGTAAAATTTTATGAATTGCAGAAATTAAAAATCACTGGAGAAAGTTAAGAAAATCTTTTCAGGCACTGGAAAAAACATTCTTCAGTATCTTTCATCAAAATTTACAACAATTTTCAATTAATTATATTTACACATATAATATAATTAAATTGTTTTTTCCTTTCGAAATATGAAATTACTTTTTAATAGAAGTTAATATTTACCAATATACAATTTAATACAGTGAATGTTGCAATTGTACGAAACATTTTCGAACTTCTCACAATAATTTGATTCACAAGAAAGAATTACTCGGCACTGCTGAAAATGTTTAACGAAAGCAGTATATAAATAACGTGGGATCTTTATTACGCGCGATTTAATTGGTTTTATTTAAATGAGTATTTGATTTGTTGTCACGCGTTTGATTGATGCACTTAGTAAATGAAATTCCCGATTCTCTCTCGGTAGATTGGCAGATAAGTGAGTTATTAACGTGCTTTATATTATTATTGACTTAAAATCACCTCACTTACGATTATTACCGAGCTATAGCAACTATTAAAGGTATCTTAAAATTTTACCCATACTAATAACAACAATTTCGCGTGATTTAATACTACTTTTAAATAGCATTTACGGCATTTGAAAATCCAATGCGATTTTTGTCATTTGCAGTTGCAAATAAAAACGTTCATTTACAGTTAATTTAATGCTTATGTCATCTTAATTAAACCATCATATTCTCATATTGTAATATTATTAGTACTCATAAAAGAGTTTTTATTCTTTTATTATTATTATTATTATTAGTGATAAATAATGAGTTGGAGGACAATACTTCAAAATAATAATCCATATTTTGCAAGAATTTAATCCATATAATATATATTTTCAACTAAAGGAATAGCAACAAATTTTATTCGTGAATTACAATAACTACTATTGAGCCGAATAACCCGCGAATAACTGCTTTTGTATACTGTTGCAAATTTAAGTACTGAAAGTTCGTTTCAAGTACGCGCATTAATTTTATGGCGCAAATTTTGAACTTTCAATCCTCCTAGGATGACAATATGGGCCAGTACGTGAAATTTAATGAAAATGTATTTTGAATTTTAATGTACTAGAATTTAAATTGAATTTAATATACAAGTATGACAAGTTTAACGTGGATATTTTTTTTTATATCGTACCAAACTAGATTCTAACTTTTATTATAAATTACGCGAATGTAAATTAATAAGTATTAAAATTGCTAAAATAATTGTTCATATCGGTCCGCAATTATAATGTAATTTCAATATTTGTACATACTTCGTAACAAAGTACGGAACCATGCGTAATTGTTCTGCATGATTTTTTAACTGGGTCAAGATTCAAACAGGATTTGAATTAAAATTAAAATGAATAACCAACAGTTTATTTATAACGTTCGATAAATTTGATAAATTAATTCGCAACAAAATTATAGTTTGTTGAACAAAAATTTATTTTAATAAATCATAGAAAAATTGTGCTTAAAAAGTTAACTGAATAATTAACTTAAATAATGATCAGATAATTAGTGCAGATATTACCACTTCTAACTTTATTTTATTTTAAAGCTGAAAATGGTAAACTTACTTATAATACTTTTCTCAGATTATTCCTTAAAAATATGAAGGGTATTTCTTTTACAATAAAAATATAAAATGTTGAAGCAACAGTAATAGTTTATTTACATAAGGAAAGTAAATTTTTATATTTTATTTCATTTCAAACAAACTTTTAATTCTTCAAGCAACTATAAGAAGACAATTTATTTTGAATGCCGTATTTTACGTCGTCGGCCTTTGCCTGCATGTCTTTCAATGCTTCGATTTGTGAGTCAACTATCCCTACAATTTCCGATGATTTTTTCTCCAATGATACGAGATCTTCCTCCAGTCCATCCATCTGTTTATAAATCTGAAACAGAATTATTCAATGCTGGACATTTTCCTACCTTAATTACGTTTCATTCTTTTTGTTATATTCCAACTTTTTCTATACTTACGTTTTCAAATAAAGGAACTTCATCGCCTTCCTGGTCTCCTTTTACCAGAGATATTCCATCGACCAGAATCTCAATCCTTGTTATTGCCCTTCCAACTTTGCTCATCAGTCCGTATTCATCTGTCATTAAATTAACTGTTCTTGCAGCTCTTTGTGCAATGATATTCATTACAACAATACGACCAATTTCTATTTTTAATAGATATTGGCAAAAGGATTCTTTCTCCGCGGGTAAATTTGCCGATGTCACAGATGTGCTAAATGTTGATTGGATGTTTGAGATAATCTGCATAAATGTAAATTAATTGGTTTGGTGTAATTCTTTTTACGATAAAATAGGTTTATTCTTTAAAATCATTGTATTAAAAATAGTTACCTCTCTGCTTGCATTCAAAACATAGGAATGTTTATTTATATTATTAGTTTCCAAATTTTGAATATGATGGATACGTTCTTTGAGACTTGAGAAACGTTCTTTCGCGAGAATAACGTCAAGACTTGAACTACCCCAAACGGTTGTTAACTAAACAATAATTAAATTTTATTATTTTGTACACTTTAATTTGATTAATATTAATATAAAGCATGGATTATCGTTTAAAGTAGCATATGATTAAATATTCTTATATTATTGATATCTAGGAAGGTAAACGAATTTTGTGAAAATGCATATAAAAATGTTTATTTTATCACAAAATGATTTAGAGAAATATTTGCAATAATTGTGAAAAATATCTATTCATTCTATTTCTAGAGTAAACCATGAAATTTAGAATATCTTAAATATTTTAGCAGTTCTCCAAAAATTTGAAAACTGACATTATAACGAAAATATGCATAGCATCATTGCAATATGAACAAAATAAAGTAGATTTTAAACTTTACCAATAAAGAACCCAACACAGAAAATAATAGAGTCGCGCGAGACATTTTGGATGGATCTCTGGATGGAATTTACGACAAAGAATAATACAATACTGCTCAGTTTCCTGATTGACAGTTATATATAAGTAATCAGTTTCAACGAAAATAACAATGGTAAATTACAATTAAAGAAAAAAACTTATTACCAAATTTATTTCTAATTTAAATTAAAAAAAGTTTAATTGTAAAATCTTATTATTCTGGAATATGAATATATTATTTGTTAACACAGTACATAAGACAGTAAGAATACAATTTAATTGTTGTCAACTGAATTGTGAACAATTTTAAACTACTGTAAAAAATTATCAAATACTTCTCTTAACTTTCAACTGCTTGAATTAAAATTGGAATAATAAATAATTATTGTATTAATAAGTGCCCAAAAACTAAAAATACCTAAAAAAATTTATTAACAAAACTTGCAAAGTTAAAGAAAATCACATTTAAAGTTTTACTTTTAAAAGCTTTTCCGTGATTATATGCATATCATTCTTAATTGGCTATTCTTTGGCCTTAACTAGAACCTTATCTTTTACGTCTAGCTTTTTTGTACTTTTTTTTCATTTTTCAGCTCTTAAATCTTTCATATCAACAATTTTATACAAAATATAAAACGATTTGTAATAATTTATTTATATTTTTTATTGAAATATATTTCAATAACTAATCCATTAATTTAATAACTGATTTACTGAAAAACATAAAATAATTCATTATAATTTTATAAATCTAAAAGATTTTTTAATTAAAACAATACATCGTATTAACTTTACATATTATCCCACTATAGAGCTGCCACATTGATTTTAGTACACAGCATATGCACTTTTAATATTGTCAGTACTAAATTATTAATTTATTAACATTTTTAAAATATCATTTAAAAATATCATTTAAATTTATTATCATTTTATAGATTTCTAGAACGCTCGAATTAATGTTGTGGCTTAAATCGTTCTATTTAAATATAAATCGATCTATTTAAATTATATTTTAATCACTCCTTGAATATTAAGCTATTCTACTGTGCTCATGTTTATAAAAATACATTTCTTCAAATATATTATAAAAACTCTTAATTAAATAACAATTATACAAGAGTGTTATCTTTTATCGTACTTCATGAATTAAAAAATTAATGTTTTTTCTCCGTTATATGTATATGAATTGATTATAAAAAGGAGTCCTCGATAAAAATTGGAACATTGATATTTACGATAATGCACGATATTGGGCTGAGGAAAAATAAATTCATCATTTTGACGTTCGTGCTAATTTCATATTTAAAAAGAAAATTTAATACTTTACTAAAAACTAGGAAAAAGAGAATTTTGGTAACTTGATATTAAGCTAACAGTGAAGGAATAAGGAAATTCTAGCAATATTTGATAAAACGATTTTTGTAATCTTCAATTCATGCCAATTTCTTATCATTGATTAGAAATACTTTGGTACGTACGAGGTTTTGACCTTAAATGTTATAGTATAATTTACCGAAATATTTTTCTCTGTTTCTCTTTCAGCAATTTAAGTACAGGTCATTTCCTCATAATCTCCCCCCACCACGAAGTTTTCTCTTATGCAATTTCTCGTATATTTTTTTTCCAGCATTGAAAAATTTCTCGTCTTTTGATTTCTTGCCTTCCAGCCCGCATGAATCCGTGACCCGTCGCGACTTTTCCCCTTCTTTACCCTTATGTCAACTTCATTTGGATCAAATATAGAGAGAGGTCACGATACATTGCTACTGAATGTATGTTACATAACTACATATGCAAATTTCTTTTTATATTCCTCGGCACAATTTAAATACTTCTAAAGGATCTATTTCCGTTATTTTCGATATTTATGTAGATTGTTGGATGTCGATTGTATGCAATTTTTAGCAGAATTCAAAAAATTCTTCGGAAGATATTATATTTTCGAACGTACTTTACAATAGAAAATGTTTTTGTGCAGAAAAAGCTGCTTAATTAGGATTTTTCTATTAAAATTAATATATATTTTATTATTAGTTAGAATATTCAGTTGATATACAATAAATTAAAGTTTTAATATTAAGATGAAAATAATTTTAAAACAAGCTTACTACAGATAATGTAATTATTACTCAACCAGTTTTGCTAATTATTATATGAATATGTCTATATGAAAATTATATAATATGAATATAATTTAAGTGATATAATTAATAATATATAATAATAATAAAAATAATATAATTTAATATTGTAAATAATATTTCGTTTTGTCCATACAATGAATAGAAATATCTATTTTGTATAAGAATATTCTCTTAAATTTATGTAGACAAGTGTTTTGCCCTGACTCTGTTAATACAAGAAAATTATTGCAACGTTCACTTAAAAATTGTCAGGTCAATCAATAAAATTTGATCGAATGGTAATGTTCCAACGACATCCCCGATAATTTGATTAAAAAACATTCATATAAGCCTTATAAACAACCTTCGTATAATATAGTTTATAAACGAATTTTTATAGCCTTTTTTTTAAATTAATTACTTTAGTCACCGTGTTCTAAACAAAAGAAATATATATATATATAGCATCTTTACTGATAACAAAAATAAAATGAGTAACAAATTAGGTTTTAGAATCTCTGTATTTATTCAATAATTAATAAAATATAATTACTGCAACAATTATTTTTTATAGATGATAATTTCTCAAGCAGTTCTGAATATGTTGTTGATTTTTAAGTTTAGATATAATAACATTAAGGTCAGCAAACAATTTCGCCGGTAACTGCATAGACAATAATTGTTTTTGTATATTCGTAGACAACACATTGATATTGACAACTGGTTTGATGTTCGTAGAATCAATTACTTCCATGTACGAATTCACCTGTAGAAGTAGAAATTCATCAATTAATTTGTGGAATGATGAAATAATGGGAAAATAAGTTTTTCTGTACTGTACAATTAGTTACCTCGTTTGCAACTTTCAAAAATTTTGCTTTGGTGTAACAATCCTTGTATTTTATCATATTATTCAAAGATTGTTCTACATTTTCTAATTTCCGATAGCTTTGATTCAATAAATATCGCCTTTTTTTATCATTTATTAGCAATTGATTTTCTGATAATTTCAAATGATACCAATTTGAAGATGTTCGCAACGAATTTTTTATTTCATTAAATATTAAAGAATAACAAGAGATGTAATTAATTGGGTCACTAGTATCATACATAACAAACTGTAGCAAAGCGTATTCCAATACCTAAACAATATTAATTTTATATTATTATCATTTTACATCGTTTATTTAAAATTTATCGATCCTATTTTTTAAATTACAGGACCTGTAATATTAATTCAGCGTTACATGCAAATAAAGTGTTAAATAAATTACTATTAAGAAATAGATTGATAAAATCAATTACAATATTTGTATAAGATGTGAATTCTTTTAAACTTTCATTTTCCACTTGAGTTTTTAATTTGTTAAATTTGTCTTGCAAGTCCTTAATCTTTAGGTCGTTTTCTTTTATAACTTGTTTCCCATCGCTGTAGTGAGCGTTAATTTCCTGTATAAATGAAATTCAAATTAACAAAGAAATGAAAACATTTTTTTGACGTGCGATATTAATTGTTTCCGTATTCAATTAAACATAAACTAAAAACATCATATTTCTTAATTTATTATTAATATATATTAAATGATATTTGTTTCTAGTAGATTGAAACAAAGAAAGAATTATTTGATAAATATTATAAATGAACAATGACATAAATAAATTTATTTATAACTTGTTTAAATTAAAAAAAGGTTATCCCTGGTTTGAAGGTGAAATAATTTTAAAGTAAACGGGGTAAAATAAAGTATGATAAATTATTATTTTTTATAACGATTTAAGGATATATTGAAAAGTGTATGTCGGACTTTGAATAAACATTATTGTTTTTAAAAGCAAGAAGATCTGTTTTAAATACATTTATACTTAAAATGGAAATATCTTCTTTTAAAAAACAATAATTTTTATTAAAAACCAGACATGCATCTGAATCAAAGTTAAAAACACTAATATTTTCTGTCACATTTTTCTCAATGTAGTAGCTTTAATTCAAAACTACTAAAAATTGCTCTTACAATTATCACCTGTATTGTTTTTAATTAATGGTACAAAATTTTACTTTTCGAGCATATCCCTAAATTAATATAAAATGTTTTATATTTTACTATCCCTAATAGCAAGAAATATTCCAGAATATTCTAGAAATATTTGTTAAAAATATTTATATGTCCGACTCCAGAAATATTTATGGTACATTTTTGGATTATTAAAGAAACACGAATCACCCAAGAATACATCAGAAATATTTCTGGAGCTGGACATTAGAATATTTCTTTAGTACATTCAGAATATTTTCAGAATGTACCAAAAATATTCTTTGCTATTAGGAATGTTTTTTCTTCGGTAAATAACTGAAAGCTCCACTAATTTTTAAATTAAAATTGTAATTAAATTTAACTAAACTAAACATCATTTGAATTTATTACTTACAAAAATGCAAATTAAAGCACAAAATGTTATAATAATACGTAACATTTTCAATTCTGTACGTTACTTGCGTAGCGAGCAAAGTAATATTCAATACTGACCAACTTGTTAACCCATCCGCTTATAATAAACCATTAGTATTTAAATAATAGTCACAAATCAGAAATTTAACACAATTTAAATTTCACAGAAATATGTTATTAACAATATTTTTGCTCAATATAAAAATTTTAGTAACTCTTATCATTATCATTATTATGACTTTTAAACAATAGAATACATTATGTTAATAATCTGAATATATACGAAGAACAAAGGCAAGGTAAAAGAAGTAAACATTATAATGCAATAAAACCAAGTTTTTAAGACATATTATATGTGTGTAGTTATTAATTTTGTAAACTCCTTTCTTTGTTCTGCATTGTATACAAAATTACACTTAAAAAAATGTATTAAAAAAATTCGTGCATATGAAGGAAATTAATCCTACTGTAATATAACACAAAGCCCTTTGATGTGACATATTACTGATGTTACGATGAATTAACATTAAGACTCCACCATGTATATTGTTGTAGAAAATATTTGTCATAATTGTTAAAACATAATATAGGAAATATGTAAACAATTAATTTAATTATAATTTGATTTATAACACCAAATCAGTAATATTCAACACAAATATTCGTAATATTAGTGAATTCCAATTAATATTATAGAATGGAATATTAATTTTCGTATCTACAATCGCACCTTGATGGAATACTTGGGTTTCAAACGTATTTTAAAAAGAATTACCAACGGATTGATACGAAATAAAAACAATTTAACCGTGTTAATAAAGAAATAAATAATATACATATATAATTATTAGATATAAAATCGAAAGTTATTATATCAGAATGATAACTCACTCGACTCTGAATATAGCGACTCTGGCTGTATTCACACTTTGGTTATAGCATGGACTTCGCTCTAACTATAATGTTATCATTGCTATTGAAAGCAATGAATAAACTAGCAATGTGAAAAGTGTATTTATTATTAATTTATTCGTTACTTTAATTATAGAAACAGATGAATCGTAGACACATGCTGCGCAAGTAATAGTAATAAATTAATAACATCCGTTAAATATTCGGAACACGCGCAAATTTCAATTAACGCAATCAAATGAATCTCTAAATATTCACGCAGCATGAAAAGACTGGACACACGACTGCGCTTGGATGCAAACAATATGCAAAATATAATGAAATTCCTGATATCTGAAATATATATATAAAAAATGGATAACGGATTATAGAATTTAATAAGACGAAATCGGTGAATTGTTTCGCCGATTAATATTAATTAATATTCATAATTCTTGTTTCATGAAACGAATTCGTACATCAGTTTAATTTCAATAAATTTATTTCTCATTTATATTATTATATATAATATTGAGACAGCACTGGCTAAGTACGGACATTAATGTGCCATACCATGTTAAAATGACTGTCTCTCAAAGTTATTCCAGTACCAGCACAGTATTTTTATTAACTTAAAAACGATTCTGTAAATATCATGCTATATATTGTTCCCAATAAGAAATTGCCAGAAGGGATCGACCGGTCCCCTCATTACGTAACTGTTCCATCAATTGTAATCAATGTTATTCGGTCCCTTATCTAAAGTTGAGCAAACATCTGACAAAAGATTAAAGTCTAACGTGTGGCATCGCGAGGAGCATTAAAAGAATTCGTAGGACCATCGGCGTTTCAGTTGACAATAGACTTATTTCCATCATCATTATGACTGTTACGCTAAGATCAATTGCAAAGGTTACTTCTCGTTCTAGTCCCAATTAGACAGTCGGTTTCGCGTTTCAGTCTATTTTCGAATGTGTGAACATTCCCAATTATTACAATTCTTGTCAATTTGTATACGCGCGTTGAGACCTCGACAAGCCGACTACGCCGTCTACGAATAATAAAGAATAATGACATTTTGACACGCGCGTGACAAACTTGGATCAAGGTAAAATGCACGCCGGAGCCTGTTGAAGCGATTAAAAGCCAATTGCCGTTATTAAATCACGTTCGGTCGAATAAAAATAATCGAATTAAACCGATTTGATTGGACTCGGATAACGATAACCATTCAAATGAAGACGGCTCAATTTGAGAAGTCAAAGCCCCGTGACAAACGCGCACGCAAGTTTACGTCAAAAAGCAATTGCGAATTGACGGGCTCCGATCGTATGTGACTTGAAAAGTAAAATCGAAAAACATCATGATTCTTTCAAAGGAAGTTTAAGCAGTTTGTCGAAATTGCAATCACGTAGCGGAATAATGCGATAGTTCAATCGGAACCGATATACCGCGCGGGCGGTATTGATAATTTATGTACGTGTTTTGATCTAATTTGATGATCGCGTGTATAACAGTCTTATTTGCGATTCACGAAGAGGAACGAGTTGACTGTGCGCGACCTCGGTTAAATATCGCTATGAAAAATCGTGATACTTTGTTCGGCGCTATTATACGAGTCGGAACGAATTTTAAAATCACGCATTTAATTCCGCATTTTATTCGGCATTGTAGCTAAGCAATATTCGTTTCACTGCGCGAGAAAATTCAACTCGAATTAACAACAATTACAAAAGGAATTCGACAACTAAATTTTCGTACTTGGTACAATATTTTCGTCGAATTATTCGGCCGAAGTTTCGAAGTTGACGTTAATAATACAATAGTAACTTTTTCGGTGCTTCAAATATTTGCCAAAGAATCATTATCTTTGCAAGCACTTGAAGATAAATAAGAAAAAAAGATCTTAACAATGATTAATGGTGATGGGGAATCATTAATAGTTTAATTGAAATATATTGTAATGTTAATAGAAACTTTGAAAATCAGTAACCTATATTTATCATTTCTTTATTATTGTTATTTTTGTATTTATTAATTCGTAATTTTGATTGTATTTTTAATTTTTGATTAACTTTCAAATGTTTATATATTCATTCATTTCGTCACAATTTATAGGATACAACTTGTTGATTGCGAATATCCAAAGCTTGCAAACGAAATTACTTAAATATTCTAATTTCCATACAATTTTAAATATACGCGTTTCAAATAAAAATAACATTAAAGAAAAGTTATTTCGAAGACCAAAATAATACGCGAAATAAAGTCACCTTCCAACGACAATAAGAATTCATAAACTAACGTATCATATTCGCACACTATTCCAAACATCAACCAACAACGTACGTTTCCAAAGCAATAAAATGACCAAACACCGTGCAAATAATATTTCGTGACATCCAATATTAGAAAATTACACCGCAGTTAATAGACCGTACGCACCATTTAAACACCATTACTAAAACTCGGCCGCGTCATTATATTGTTTGTTTACATTGCTCGTTCCGAAACCCGGGCGTATTGCTCCCTACCTCGCAATAATCAACACGTTTTCACGCGCAACGCCTCGTCCCAACTGGGCGATACCGTCGCGGTAATCCGAGACGCCGCAATTCGTACTTTCCAAATAGGAAACGCCGCGCGAAATGACGCGGGCATTAAAAATCCTAATAACTCCATTTTGCACAAGGTTCCAGCGTTGTAAACAGATCCAGGGCGTCTTTAAGGAGCCGCCGCTTTAATCACGCCACCTACATCATACGCACATGACGTACTTTGCGTGCAACATAATGGCAAGTTATGGGAGCGGTCTACGCGAGCGACATGCACTGGAATAACAGAGTGGCAATGCAGTGCGGCGCTATTCGGCATCAAAAGCATCGACATTAAAGCGAATAGCGTATATCCGTTGGGGTGATTTAGTCGGCGAGGTCAGCGGGCAGTGGCGTCGATCCGATCGAACGATCTCGCGGTGCGCGCCTCATTGACGGCGGGGACTAAGAATTGAAGTACGAAGCGCCGAAAAAGTTGACCGGTCCCGATCGGACGCCCAGTGCTTTTAAGCGCGATGCCAACGAGTACCGAGGATACAAGAAGATATTGATCCAGGGATACGCTTTGGCTTCGACTTCCAGCGACGGTTGAAACGTCGCAAAATTTCCCGGAAATGGCACAGGTACTTGCGAGACTCCGCGTTCCGGCGGTCCTAATTGACAGTTCTGGTCAATTATAAATGATTGTTGTTGAGCCAATGACCCTGCCTTTTGCGTTGGCACTTTTCAGTTCGGGGAAAGTGGCAATGCTCGGAGTGAAATATCACTTTAGCTCGGTGGGAATGTTTTTCTGCAAAGTGGTGCCAATTTTTCCGCGATATTCTGCGTAACATTGAAATATTGGCACGCTCGAAAGTTTGGCATTTGCAGAATTTTAAAGCATGTTACGGTGGTGTGCCTTTTATTTTTCTTCCCCTTTTTTTTATGTTGAGAAAAGTGTTACGGGTCCTTATAAGCGAATAATATTTCAGGGTCATTACATGAATATTAGTTATATAGTAACGTAATATTCTTAATGTATTATTTAATATAAATAATATTAAATATTATCTCAGCAATGTGATAGGAATGTTGTACGTCCGCTGCAAATAATATCCCAGGAATATTAGTTTAATATCTCGAGGATATTATTTTAATATCCCAGGGATATTTTTTAATATCAATATTATTTTTAATAAAACAAAGTTGAAAATACTTCTATCTTTTCAGCTGTCATATTTTTCTCAGTATCGAATTTGTAGGTAATTGGGTTATTCGAGAAATAAGCAATACGAATAAAAATTTCACGTGATCTACATTGGCAATAAAGTTTCGCGACGGATTACTTTAGTATATGATAATTTTGACATAAGGTTCACATTTGACAGCAAATCCAACTTACCTAACAAATTTATCACAATTACGAAAAAGTTTCTTCCATAATATGGTAAAAAGTTTCTACTTTTGGCAAAACTGTATGGGTCGGGTAATAATACCAACGGATATATACACTTCATGTCAGCGTTATCATAAAATATAGCAATTTTTCGTAAACCGTAAATCTTACTTAGTATGTTACTGTAATTAATATGTTATTTACGAATTAATTGAAATATTTCCAAATTAAAAGCACTGTAGTTGGCGACAATTACTTTTTCATAAATTTAAATTTATCCTTGCTATAATTATAAACTTATGCTGTTATTAACAGTGAAAAGTGTTCATTTTTTATATATTCTGTCAGATGTATAATCTATTTGAAGTAAATATAGTAATTTATCACATTGTTAAAGTACTGAGAGGTCCGTTATCTATCACAGTGACACTATTTGTTTAGTATACTTTGTGTTATTATCGTTAAATAAATGGAATTTTAATAAAACAAAACCATAATAAATTGAATTTTAATTATATAATATTAGATTAATATTATAATCCTTTTAAATCAATTTCTCTTTTCCTTCGAAAGTCGCAAAAAGATCTATTATATAGAAGATATAATATTTCGCGCACAATATATCACAGAGAGAAAAGTGTCGGTAGAATTACAAAGATTATTGGTTAAGTTGTAATATACTTTATTTTTTAGAAGCACAACTAAATTTACTTTTATAACATGAATTTTTTTCCATTTTTCTTTCTCTTCCAATAAAACAGATATCTCAGTTTATCGTAAATTACATTGAAAAAAATCAATCTCGTTAATCTGTTTGTATACTTATTTACAGATCAAGTCGTATTAACAGTTGTTTTTTGTTTTGACTTTATGTATAAATTACGAGGCAATAACCGCCGTGAAACAGAAATAGTTTTTTCAATCCGATTTTAAATGTCATCATATTTTACAAGGCCCGTAGTTAAAACGATCAGGTGGAAGAAATTTAACTTCTTCCAGTATTACTGCATTCACTAAATTATTTTTTTTCTGAAAAAATATTTTATGTCTGTAAAACAAGCATTGATAAAAAACATTTTTGTTGTACGAAGCTGTCAAAATTATTCGACATATATAACACAAAATGTATTACTTCAGATATAAAAATATTATTATATAAAGTACATAATATGATAAATATTTGTCTTTCAAATCTAACATTTGAAAAATTATACAAACTCAGTTTGGTTTAGTAATGATTTTTATTGACTACAAATGTTTGAAGTATTACGATAACCTTAATTAATTAACCCAGATAACCGATAAGTGGAAGGAAATTAAGACATTGATACAGCGTCATATAAATTCTGTGCCTACAAAAAGCATAAATTCAAGTATAAAAACCTATATACATACATACATACATACACATATATATAATAAAAATATATCTTGAAAGTAATTGAAATCAAATTAAATCAGCACATTTGCAATAATTACTTATAAAATATAATAATATTATTTATATTATATTATGATATTATAATTTAATATCTTAGTATATTACTTTTAAGCAATAATTACTCTTTTAATTAAAGGCGCACAAGAAGAATTAATTAACATTTGAAACTATTAATTTTAATCCTTTCTGTATTACCTTTTATTTATATCTGAAAATCAAAATGCAATCATAACCACGTTGATTACGAAAAATTAACAATGTACTACTTTTTTCCTCCCTTTTATTACCAGCTAATCACACTTTTAATTGAACAAAATTAATTTTGATTCAGTCCTCTGATAAATTTGCGTAATAATATTTATGTACCATGTTTATTTATGGTTGTATATGAACATGCGCATGAATATTTATATAATGTACACGCAGAAAAAAGTTAGAACAAAAATTACTATACTGTATATCAACGTTTACGTAAAACAAATTGGTGCGATCTTTTAATAAGTTGACAGCCGAAAGAATACGAGATTTATACAATTCATTAGTGTCTAGTGTAGTAAAAATTGAAGGACGTTTACCAATATTTTGATACTCGCCAAGTAATAATGATTTATGGAATGAATTTGCGTCAGTGTTGTTATAAGGTACAGTAAATTTTGTTCTAATTTTTTTCTGCGTGTATGAAAATTTTCGTGAAAGGATTGCGCCTCGCCCCATGCTTGCACATTCAATAACATTTATTTCATAATTCTAATGTAATTTTTTGTCGGATTATATTTAAAAGCGTTAATTTCGAATCTAAATAAACGTACGAAATGTTATAAATTTTTAGTTAGCGTCAACCGTTTAATTAAAGCAATATTAGCTTAATAATGTAAAGTATTATTATTATACTAAGATAGAATTGAAGAAAACACTAATTTTATTAATTACTTAGCGAATAAGAAATATTTGCTAAAACTAAGCCATCTCGCAATTTTATGGGGGAGAAAAAACTTTAATATAAATAGAAATTGGCAATAAAACTGAATTCGAAAAAGACACTAATGAACAAATAATTAAATAAATTTATTGCAAAAACCATTCATCATAAATAAGACATTGATATAACTAATTTATCGAACTTCTTCGACAAGTAATTCACGAAACATCATGAATTTCATTACAAACGTTGATGAAACATTTCCAAACAGAAAAAAAGAAAATAAAACAGAAATCCGAAATTTCGGTCGTTGATATCCGGCCAAAAAACAATTCCATTGTAAGTGTTACGCCAAGATTACGCAAAATCATCATTATTTTCCCGATCGCCGTAAAGTGCGCAAAAATAACGCGCGGTTTGCCGCACGTCGATATCATTTGTTATCATTTTTATTTTCAAACTAAACTGCGAACAAGTTCGGCAATTAGTTCCGACCCGTTTCGGAAATTCGTTAGATGTAGGTCAGGGCTCGGATCATTAAAGTCGCTTTGGCCACTCTTTTTTTTGTATCACCAGCGAAATAACTGTCACGTAAACACTTGGCAGCGGGGACAATTATTTTCGTCGCGAGCTCGAATTAAAGTTTTTTTTTTCCTCCCCCCGCTTCGCGTAATGGTCCCTTCTTGCGCGCAGCGCTTGTTAATGATGGCATAATTTACATTTTCACGCATCCCAGTTACACGCGTTAACGTACGCGATAATTTATAGCGCTCGAATATATGCACATATGCATTAATTTGCGCGGTAATATATTATTATATATAAAATCGATAACAATTGGACGTACGTCAATGTTTAATGTATAATGAGGACCGTACGTCCGCGTGATTTGGCAAGAAATTTTTTCAAAAATAACGAACGTTTGTGTACTTTGTTGAAAATAGTATATCATTTGCAAGATTAAATGAAAAGAGATGGAAAAGTAATTGTATTGCTGTATATCTGTAAGCGTCAGCTAACCTTTGACAATTTATATTATTTACTTGTATTGTTCCAGTGTGGATAATTAATGGTTGGCAATACTTTGGCGACCAGTACTGACCTAGTACTAACAAATTTTTTCATATACACGGAGAAAAATGTTAACCAAAATTTGGTTCTTTTTTAGCTGACCAAAATCTTTAGTTAAAATAACCAAATTATTGTTTCAATAACAAATAATTTTGGTTGAAGTAACTAAAAAAAATATT